>CAUYTI010084372.1:0-68326 GCA_963575145.1 Galago senegalensis | reverse complement strand
GATCCCACACACCATACCATCCCGACTCCCTTCCTACCATCCATCCATCCCTCCATCCTTCCATCCATCCCTCCATCCCTCCATCCATCCATCCCTCCCTCCATCCATCCATCCCTCCATCCATCCCTCCCTCCATCCCTCCATCCATCCCTCCCTCCATCCCTCCATCCATCCCTCCATCCCTCCATCCATCCCTCCATCCATCCATCCCTCCATCCCTCCATCCCTCCATCCATCCATCCATCCCTCCATCCATCCATCCCTCCATCCATCCATCCCTCCATCCCTCCATCCATCCATCCATCCATCCCTCCATCCATCCATCCATCCATCCCGCCATCCATCCATCCCTCCATCCCTCCATCCATCCATCCCTCCATCCATCCATCCATCCATCCATCCCTCCATCCATCCCTCCATCCCTCCATCCATCCCTCCATCCATCCCTCCATGTATCTTCTTGCCCCAAACCCAGGATGAAAATTTGAAGTATATGAGACATCTTGCTAGGCAGAGGCTCCATGGTGAATAAAACCCACACCTGTACTCTGAGCTTGGCCTTAACTAGCAGAAAGAGAATCCACCATAAATCACCACAAGGTGCCTGTGGAAAGTGGTGCCCCAATGGGAAGGAGGGACCACTCAGGCACAGAGTAGGAGAAGACGTGCGATCCAAGGCAGGTCTCGGGCAAGAGGTATTTGTCACCCTCTCAGAGTGCTGGGGTTACAGGTGTGAGCCACCACACCCAGCCCTGATAGCAATTCTTGAAAAAAATTATGACAATAAGATGTCTTAATAATATTCAAAAACACAGATGCAAAAGTCCCGAACAAAATATTCACCACTCAAATCAGCAAATTATGAGTCATAGACCAAGCAGGCTTATTCTAGGAATGTGGGTTGACTTATATTCAAAATCCAATGAAATGAACATTAAAGAGCCATCAGTATAACTCAGCACACTAATAGAATAAAAGAGGAAACAATGTAACTGTATCAATAGACATAGAAAAGAAAGCATTTTACAAAATTTGACAGAATTTTGTGATAAAATCTCTCAACAAACCAGAATTAGACATGAACTGACTCAGCTTGATAATAGACATTTGTGTAATAACCAACAGCTAATATCATACTTAATGGTGAAATAGCATGGATTTTACTTTTAACACATCAAAAATGTAATTAAGAGGTTTAAGAATAGGCAAAACTCACTACTGGTGATATAAATCAGAGCAAGGGTTGCTTGGTGGCCGTGGGGAAGGTTATGTGAAGTGACACAGGGGACTTTGTAGCTTTGAGGAAATATGCCGTATCTTGTTCAGGATTCTGGCTCATGGGTGAATACATTTGTTAAATTTCAAATTGTGCACTTGAGATGAATGCATTTCATTTCCTGTAAGTATTTCCTCAATAATTAGAAGATACCGTGTGCCTAATTTATTACTGCTTACATTTCCCAAGTGTCACTAGAGTCCCATTCATTGACCTGGCCAACGGTCGATCACAAAGCAAACTACTGTGGAAACCAGAAGTATGTTTTAGAAGATCTCATCTTTGAAAGAAAACACTAATATTATACCTCTTTTGCTTAACAAATAGAATAGTAACACTAAAAAAAAAAAAAAAAACTTAGGGAATTTCCATCTGCCCGCAGGAAAAGGCATCATTGGAAATCCATGCTGCTGTTGACTGATTTATTATTCTTGTTCAAGCTGAGCTTACCCAGCCAAGGAGATAATAATCCAGTCTTGGCACATGGCTGCAATTGATCTTTGGGGAAGCTCTACTTGAGCTTGAAAGAAAGAAGATTATCATGTTAGATTGAAGTTGGGAGTATTTCCAGTGCATTCTGAAATGTTTATAAGTTTCTACAGAACCATATGTATATATTTTTTATCTATTTTACTCTTGATGTCATTAATAAAAGAAGCCTCAAAAATAGTTACATTCATTTAATTTATGGGTAGCTTTTCTTATGGTTCAGTTGAGAAAGTTCTTAAATCTTAATTTTCCTTAACCAACAAGAGCCTATGCCTCTGTGTTATATGAGGAATTAATGTTAGGAAATCATTCTTCTGGGGTCCCTGGGGTCTCTTAGAGTAGATCTCACCTTCTATGAGAAATGGCTCTATAAATGCCACTTTATTTGGGGGAATTTACTAATCAGAAGCCCTAGATGGGCTACGGCTTCATAGTAAATTATGCTCATGGGGGAGGAGGGAGCACAACCTCTTTTCTTAATACCATTTAGATGTCGAGTATCAACGGGCTGACTCGCACTGACTGAACTCCCACGAGATAAATCAGAAAGAAAGATGAGGCCTAACAGGCCAAGTCAGTGCTCCAGTGAAAAGTGATACCCACAACAGTATCCACCATCACCTTCTGTGCCAGCAAAACACGTGTTCCCTGTTATATAGGACCAGGCTTAACATATAGGATTTCACATTTGGTAGGCGCCCAATAAATGCAGAATACATCAGTGTCAGTTGCATTGAATAAAACAGTTTTATGAATCATATCTTGCTAGGCTTTTGCCAGTAATCACTTGCCTTTTTGAAGTCCAGCATGCAGAGCTTGGCTTTCTCTCCGAATTGCCACTTGCACTGAGTGTTTGCGTCATACAGCTGTCCGGGCAGCTTGTCGGGGTACTTGTATTCCGTCACGGGCTTTGGCGGATCAGCTAGGCACACTGCCTGAGCCGTGCTGAAACAGAGGGCACGAGGCTGCTGGTGACTGCCACAGGACGTGCAAGCAATCACAGCTTTTTTTCCTCATGCAATTTTACTACATATTCTGTATAGATAAAGAGGAAATTTTTCTCCTGAGGTCTAATATATTTATCTTAATAATTTAAATACAAGGATCCCATTTTCTGAAATTATTCATAACATCTTTTCCTTTTTCAGGAAGATGATTTGTTTTTATTAGAATCCTCAAATTTATCAGAAGAAAAAGTGAAGTAGAACAATCACCACCAAATGTGCGAAGCTCCTTCTGCAGCCACCGTATGCTCAGTTCTCACCAGAAACAACCAAAAGATGGACAAGGGCTTGGTTAAAGTACAACATGATCCATCTGTTTCAAAGACTGGAATTTTCTTTCTTTCTTCTGCTTTCATTTTCCTAGGCTGAGGGACGCTTGTTCATTACCGGACAGCTACCAGAGGTTCTCCATGGAGCACTGGCTTCTCCTTAACAATGTTCTATCCTCAGGCTAATTTCTGGCCAGACCCCCAGGTCAAGAAGGAAATTAGTTCTGCTAAAATTCATTAAGAAATGGCTAAAGACCAACTACTGATTCCTTCCTCCACAAACCAAGTATCCTATTCCCTACTGGGATGTCCTTTGGTATAATGTATGCATTTAGGAGAGGAATACTTAAACATTAGTATATTCACAAATAGCAACTAAATCTTACCTACAAACTTCAATAGGCCCTCCCTGCATAAAACCAGAAAATGAAAGTATATAATCACAATAAATTGAAAATGGAAGACCATCCCACAGACGTGGCTTTGAGTGGCTGTCCACTTTGTTGGAAAGATATTTGCCTCTCCTCTCCAGGGCCCCAGCCCAGACTCCACTGTTTTGGACCTCAGGTTCTGTGCATAAAAAGCAACAGTTAGCTCAGAGAGGTCCCTGTGGATTCTACTAAACCTCTAGGGAAGGGGAAGGAATTGTGCCAAATCTCTACCATCTCTTTCAGAAGACAGAAGCAAACAGAGCACTTTCTGGCTCATTTGGTGCGGCCAGCATCATCCTGATGCCAAAACAGAACAAAGACCCTACCAGAAGATAAAGCCATAGAGCAGCAACTCTCATGAACAGAGATCAAAAAGACCCTACCAGAAAATAAACTGTAGAGTAGCAACTCTCATGAACAGAGATGCAAAAATCTGTTGTTGGATTCAATATGAGTAAATTGAATCCAACAACAGATAAACGTATTATACATCGTGACCAAGTGGGAGGAATCCTGGGTATGGAAGGCTGGTTCAACATTAGAAAGCCAACTAATGAAACCCATTACATAGACAGAAAAACCACATCAGAGCATTTGACAGAATTTAACAGTCATTTATGATAAAAACTCCCAGCAAACTAGGAATAGAGGGGACTTTCCTCAATTCGAGAAGGAACATCTGTGAAAAAACCTACAGCTACATCACAATAAGTGGTGAGAGACATACAGCTTTTCCACCAAAGCCGGGGACATCCAAGGGGACTCCTCTCATGTTCTTAAAGTGCTGAGAGCCCAGTGGGTTCAGTGAGACATACCACACACACGCGTGTGCAGAAGTAAGACACACCACACACACATTGAACAGAAATAAGACACACCACACACACGCGTGCAGAAGATACACCACACACATGTGTGCAGAAGATACACCACACACACGCGTGCAGAAGACACACCACACACACTGTACAGAAGACACACCACACACACGCGTGTGCAGAAACAAAAGGTACAGACTGGAAAAGAATGAATAAAATCGCCTTTGTTCACAGATGATGTGATTGTCCATGTAGAAATTTAAAAGAATCAACCAAAAATCTCCTAGAACTTGTGTTTAAAGTTGCAGGATAAAAGGTTAATATGAAAAGCCAACTTTTTTTATAGACTAGCAATGAACAAGTAGAATTAATTTCAAATTAAAAACATAATATCATCTATGTTAGCATCCCTGAAATGAAATCCATAGATATAATCTATAACAAAAATAAATCTAAACACAGTCCTTATACTTTTCACAAAAATTAACTCAAAATGGATTGTAGATCCAAACAGATGTTAAAAAAATATAAAATATATAAAATAAAAAAATCTTATATATAAATATATATTTACATATAAATATGTATTAAAAGTTATAAAACTCCTGGAAAGTAACATAGAAGAAAAGTGAGGGGACCCTGGGTATGGTGATGACTTTTATAGACAGGACACAGAAGATGCCAGAGAATTATTTCCATAAGAGAAATAATTGTTAAGCTGGACGTCATTAAAATTAACAATGTCTGGCTTGGCGCCTATGGCTCAACCGGCTAAGGCGCCAGCCACCTACACCTAAGGTGGCGGGTTCGAATCCCCAGCCCGGACCCACCAAACAACAATGAGGGCTGCAACCAAAAAGAAATAGCCGGGCATTGTGGCGGGCGCCTGTGGTCCCAGCTACTTGGGAGGCTGAGGCAGGAGACTGGCTTGAGCCCAGGAGTTGGAGGTTGCTGTGGGCTGTGATGCCACGGCACTCTACCCAGGGGGACAGCTTGAGGCTCTGTCTCAAAAAAAAAAAAAAAAATTAACAATGTCTGTTCTGTAAAGATGCTGCCAGAAAATGAGAAGACCAGACACATACTAGGAGAAAATGTTTGTAAAAGACAAATATGACAAAGGGCTGCTACGTAAATGTATAAATGACACTTAAAGTTAGACAGTAAAAAAACAAACAAAAATGGGCAACAAATCTGAACACCACCAGAGAATGTCTAGAGATGGCAAATAAACATATACAGAGATGCTCAATCAACGCCACTTGCCATCAGGGCATTACAGAAAACATCAGTAAGGTATTACAGCACACCTCTTCAGATTGCTGAAATCCTGAACGTTGACAACGTCACATGCCACGATAACTGGGCAATCAGAACTCCCACTGACGGCCCGTGAGAACCCGAGATGCACAGCCATGGAAGGCGTGAACACAAGAGAGAAAATACTGCAGCCACTTCACAGACGAACTATCCCCATGAGCACACAGAAAAAATCCGTGTTGACTTTGTTCCATGCTGTGCACAAAAATCAAGTAGTCTCCGAGAGATAAGCGAACAGTTACGTTGACAGGAGATCACGGGGTGAATAAAGTCACCAGTTTGGGATAAGCAGAGGGTTATTTTATTTTTTCCAGCAGTTTCATAGGTACCAACCCTAATGAAAAATGTGAATAATGTGGTCTCCACCCCCAAAATTAAGCCTTCTGTTTATCAAAACACATGTTTATAAAAGTGTAAACAGGAAATTATGGAATGAGAAAGGATATTTGCAATACAGGTAATTCAGAAAGGGACCAAGTATTCATGCTCAGAATTTATAAAGAACTTCCATCAAGAGATAGGAAAAAGACAGTCTAATATTTTAATAGTGCAAGAGCTGTGAACAGGTGCTTCACTCAAAAGGTTATTTAAGTGGAAAGATATTCAGGGGCAGGGCCTGTGGCTCAAAGAGTAGGGTGCCAGCGCCGGCCCCGTATGCCAGAGGTTGTGGGTTCAAACCCAGCCCCAGCCATAAACTACAAAAAAAAAAAAAAAAAAAAAAAAAAAAGGTGTTCAGTGTCACTACTCACCACACTGATAATGCAGGACACAGTCATCAGAGTGACTAAAGTGAAAAATGCCCACATGACCCAGGGTTGGCAAGGAATTGAAGCCACCCGAATGTTTCATGACTATTTCTGAGAGCGTGGCTTCACAGGTCCACTGAATTTGTGCAGATACATTTATGTTGCTGAAACCCCACTCCCCACATACTCACAGATCCATATGGAACCCAGCAGAATATTCATGGAAACATTCCTTAAAACAGCCAAAGATTAGCAACTCAAATGCCTATCTCCAACAGAGTGGATTAATAGAATTACAGTATATTCATATAATAAAAAAATCAAACTAATGCTATGTGTCTTGGCAACCAGAGGGAGTTTCATAACCACAGAACAGTACACAACCCACAATTTCAATCTACAGTGTTCCACGTCGGGACAGTGGTTACTTTGGGGAGGCGAGTGGGGAGGATGGAAGCGTGGGAAGTTCTGGGCCCTCCCGTCTGGCAGGAGTCCCACTGCTGGGTTCACTGTGTGCAAATTCATTGAACCGTACCCTTATTTCACACATTTCTATACGTATCTTAAACCACAACAAAACTAATGTGAATGAAAACAAGAAGGCAGGTTGAAAATACCATGATAACATTTCAAAATCTTTGTGAACCAGAAAATGGTAAACGGCCTGAGAAGTTTTTGAGTTGTGCGCCACATTTTCCAACTATAAAAATGGAGGCTCTGGGAAAGGTTATCTTACTTGCCAAGTGAAGACCTTCCAGACCCAAGTGGTGAAGATGTGATGTGTTTATCAGCTCCTTTCCCCACCAGGGGGCAGTACCTAGTCCCCAGTCTTACAGTTGCACCTGTTCTCAAGAAGCAACGAGGGGCTGTGACCTGGTGCTTTGTCTCCCTTAAGAAGAACATTCCATAGCAGAGCAAGATGCAGCCTGAAACGTGTCATTTCCGTTCTGTGCAAAAACATGCTTAATGAGTGCTCAGGTCACATCCCATTTTGTACTGACAGAGGCACCGAGGTCACAGCAGGGAGACTCATGTATGTCACAGACCTCCAGCTCTCTGTGGCGTCACCTTCCCTGTGTGCTGTGGGTCATGAGTTTCACATGGTCACTAGGCAGGCACAGTCACTGATCTATCTGCAGGGCATGATTCAAATTTTTAAAAAGCAAATTGAAGATGAGCCCATAGTGTCATTCAATTTAAAATAATGAGTCAAAAATTTCCCTAAGTCATAGGCTCCTAGATGCAGACATGAGTAACTGTGATGAGGTTTGCGTCTGTGAGTAGGAAATGACTCTACTGAGTAGGTTGATGAATTGACTCCAAGCAAGTGTCTGTCCTTCGTGACTCTACCAAGACAGCGAAAAGCTGTGCTGACAACTTCAGGCCATCTGAGTTCCCTAGTGATAGATGTTTTTCCATCTACCAAATGTAAGATTTCTAATAACGGAGAGCGGATTCATCTTTAAAAGTTCGCCATCTACCTTACTCATTCTTGGGATCATATCCCAAAAGCCACCTAATGGTGGAGAATATCACAATATTTTTATTGCTTGGAAATCAGCAAAGATGTTCAACAAGAACGTCTCAGACTTATTAGGTCAGAAAAATAAAAATTCAACATACTGTAGAAACGTCCAGTTTGCAACCAGTTTTCAAATAAAATAAAACTTCATAGTAAATTTGACAGCAGGAGACTTTCTTGGAAAATTTGATCTTTCAAGGAAACAAATATGTAAGCACCTAAAACATTACATATTTATTTGTAATCATACTGTCCATGGAAATCAGTGCAGTCCCTGAAAATAAAGGTTTATTATTGAAATGTCTGGATTAGCTCAAAAATAAACTGGAACACTTCAGGGTATAGTTTAATTGTTCTAGAATCACAGAACAAAAATGGCTTTTAATTCTAGTATCTTAATAATCATTCTTAGAACTATATTCTGCTTTGAAAATTATAGCCCATTTTCCGTGTCCTCAAATTAATTCTTCTCTAAGCATATGACCATTTTCTTACTATGGGTCTTCCTGTATTTCTTGGCAGATTCCAAATTTGGGGGAGACTTTCCATGACTCCAATTCTCACCACACAGCTAAAATTGCATTCCTCGTTTTCTGAGTTAGCAGAGCATGTTTCAAAATATTAAAAAAAGTTGATATATCTTCCTTATGACCATAAAGATGAAAAAGACATTTAAACAATTTCTGAATCTAGAAAATTATAGAAAAGATCTGAGCTGTAGAAACCTCCAAATTTCAATTATTGATAGAAATAAGGGGACAGTGATCCTGATGTGAGGGGACTTCTTTATTACTGAAAACAGGGTTCTCCATATACACCCTGAAAAATGGAAGAGCTGTGAGAAACGGCTAAGAACCCTGTTCACAGGCCCCCACCTGACCTCCTGAGAATAGCAGTTGGGGAATGACAAGTGGCGAAACATGCCCCGGGTCATGTCAGCCGCAGAATAATATGAACATTGTCTTTTTTGGTAATAGAAATTTTAAAAAAGCTGGTTAACTGTATATTCCTAGAACACCTATTTATGTCTTGAAGATACCGACATTGTCCACAAAATGCTCACTCTGAGGTGGCATAAAATATGGACCACAGTCTTCCTTTCTTCAGTTTTAAAAACATCTCCACTGAGACGTAACCATGAACACAAGGCAGGAAGACCCTGAAGGCTGATGACCCAGGCGCTGGCTCCGAAGGTGGGATACGGGGCCTTCCAGAGGCCTCCAGGAAGACTGACTGTATTAGTTTGAGAACTGATTATTAGAAAGGGCCTGGCACTTCCCTCTGGTCCCTTCCTTCCTCTATTGCCATCTGATGCCAATGCCCCGAACTTCACACCCTGAAAAGAAGCTTCCTGAAGCAGGTGCTGGATCCGGATTTCTTGTGCAGCCTACAGAACAGTGAACCAAATCAACCGCTCTTGTTGATAAAGCACCAGCCTCAGACACTGCTTTACAGCATCACAAACAGACCGAGACACGGCCACACCAGGCTGCAGACGCAAAGCCGGTGCGACTCGGAGCATGGCCCACGCCACTCGCAGATCACGGGCATTTCTTAAAGTCCCCCATTTCTTTTAAAATCTGCTGACTACCTGTGGTCCAGGGTCAAATTCCATCTCCCCGATGTTTTATAACCTAAATAAATTAGTGCTAAAATAAAGTATCTAAAAATATTACTTAAAACTACAGGATCTAGATTCAGGTTCAAATTTATATATAAAGTTTTTCCACCTAATGGGAAATGCATTTTGTAAAAACAGACAAAAACAAATAAGAAAGAAAACAAAATGAAATGCCTCAGCCATGCTGTCCCGCTGTGCTCACAGGTGTATACTTGCCATGTCCTCCTATTCATTGACTGCATATGCCTCATTAGAGAAGTGAGAATTAAAAAATAAATTAAGGTTAGGGAGGAATGCTTAGGTAAGGTTGATGGCGCTCCTCGAGTCTAAAGCTCACTGTTGGAGTGAGCCGGCAGGCACCGGGATGTTCTGATGAGCTAACTCCTTGGTCAATTGAATGTCTCAAGATGCTTTGAAGGGGAAACACCCCCAAATCACAGCCTGGGGCATCGAGCGTCAGAGGCCCCACGAGATGGCAGGAGGCTCCAGCGGGTCATACCTTAAAAATTTGTGCAGATACTGGCGGCTGCAGGATGACCAGGAGAAGACTCCATTTCGACCTGCTAACGTCGGGGACATGATGTTGCCCGCTGACTTTTTACACACGTTCCCTTCTCCATCGTGGACCATGCCAAAGCTGTGGGAGCAGGGGAGACAGAGAGAGAGAGTGTTCTGTCAAAAGAAAGAACAGTTTAAATCATCTACTCTGACAAACACAAGGCAAGCCTGACCTCAGCACGCTGGGCAGAAAAATAAAATAAAATAAACCAGCCAGTTTGCTGAGCAAATTCATGTATTCACAGCCCTTTTCTGAGAAACAGGCCATCCATTGAATTGTTTGAGAATAGATATACCCATGTTAAATTACAGAAACTGTCTAGATCCTGCTGAGCACTGATGTTCCAATTACTTAAAAAAAGGAAGTCTTTCAAGTGTGTGGCGAGGACTGCTGGTCTTCTTTAAAGCCAGCACTGCTGGTGGCTCACCTCCTTCTGTGGGAACTCTCTTCTGCTCACTTCCAAGGGCATTTGTTAGACATATAGTTGCCAGCCTCTGGGCCAGGAATTGTTGATTCAGAGAAGAGAGATCCAGGCCTCTGAGTTTTTAAGTGAAAGCCCCGGTAACTGTGATGCTTACAACCATTCCCCACTGAACAGCTACTGGGGCTCCCAGTGGGGCTGACGCTCTGTCCCATACTCCTGGGCCTGCTCCACCTCAGCCCACCTGGTGATACCACCGGAGGCTGGCACACAGCTGGCAGGCAGCTCTTGAGCTGAACCCCTGCACCCTTTGGAGGGAGCCATGTATAGAAGCCCAGTGCGTGAGTGTGGCTGGGTGTATTGTGGGTGTCATTTGAAGCAGAGCTGGTTACTCTTGTGTGAAAACCAGACCTCTCTGGGTAGTCACCCTCAGCTTGGCATGTGGGAGCTTCTCAGCTATAGGGACACTGGCTCTAGGAACCCTAGTAGTATCCATTAGGACACAAGCCCCCCAGCGCTGGTCAGCACCTATTTACTGACTCTGGAGGAAGCTGAGGACTGTGTTGATGGAGTTGCTACCTACCTCAAGGTCAAGTCTACTTCCTAACTTCCCATAGCTTTGCCAGTAGCAGCACCTGGCATCACCACCTTCACTGCCTCAGGGGAGCAGGACAGAGTGCCCAGAGAAGAGCGTCTAGGGGACCTGGGAGCCCTGTGTGGCTCTGGGGACCTCCCATGGAGGTAAATACCTTCTTGGAGAGCCAAGTGACCATTGGCTGGGAATGTGGGGCCACCAGACACTGTGTACACTCCCTAGAAGCAGTGTCTCCAAGAGGAAGATGCAGAAAATGATAAAGGTGGGGGGGTGGGAGGAAGGGAGGACAAGACGTGACCGCATCTGGGGACATTCTGCTGTTAAACATCCCACAAGAAGTCAGAGGAAGGTGGCAAAGACAGGATGACCCCAACCTGGGCCCCCAAAGCAGATAAGAGAATCTGCCTTGTTGCCAAGGCTCAGACATTTGCCCACCAAAATGCTTGGCTTACAGCTCTTTGATAATATGAGTAAAAAAGTAATTGCCACATGTAAGCACACACTATTTTATAGAGATGGCATTAAGCATATGACCTATATTTTCTAACTTAATTCATCACAACCCAGTCAGGTATGTGATCATATCAATGACAGCAGACAGAGGATTTTGTTCAGGGTCACAGAATCAAAACCAGAAGCCAGGCACTCGGATGCCACAGCCCAGGCAGGTCCTGCAGTAGCCAACCTGGTGGGATGGAAGGGTGCCCAGGAAACCTGGCCTGCAAGGACTGCCGAATTTCTGCAAAGTTCCTCATCTGTGCCAAGGATGACACAGATGGTAGGCACGTTAGCCTCCACCCAGTCTCTGCAGTTCCATTAAAGGCAATTAACCAAGACCAGGGTAACCACACAGCAGGGGGATGTGTCAAGGCTGTGGAAGGATTTGGGCTGAAATCCCCAATGGGGGGTGGCAGGGCCCTGGGGAGAAAAGGAAGAGAATGAAATGGCAGTCTCCTGTCTGGGCGGCCATCAAGGGTGCTCACAAGGTGTCTCACAACAGAGACACACCCTTGTCCAGCAGGTGCTCTTAATAAACTTGCTGCTGCTTCTGCCTACATATCTAAGGAATTCAAAGTCACAATGTCCCAGGACTGACACTTCTTGGTCTTAAACTTTTTCACACAACTCTCAGACTCTGCTGTGGGTCTGAGAAGTAGACGTCATAGGGTGACTGTCCACGTCTTCCTTGGAGGATTTCTGGTTCTGTAGGTTATAGTTAGGATCTGGGTTTTGAGTTATACCTCAGATGACCCTGATCCCCTCCAAAATCTCAGTGCACATTTTACAAGTTGTGTTTCTGGTGAGCACAGTGCCCACAGGGTGTGAAGCTCAGGTGCCAGCATACAGCCATGACCACACCACGTAGGGGTCACATTTCATATCACATTTCAACATTCTCAGAGTCTTGGGCGAATGACTAGAACATAGTTTGAAGATAAGGTTGGTATCTGGCAATCAAGACATCTGACTGCCATACAACCTATATGACCTAGATAATTGTTTTTGCTCCTATATCCCATAGCATTTTAAAGTGATTATCATCTCACGTGTTAAAATGACGAATATGTTTTATTGCTTCACCCCTTACTAGTCTCTGTGTTTCTAAAAGACAAAGACTCCTCTCCCCCATGCTCAGAACTCTGCTGGTGGTAGACTCCATAGCCTGTAACGGGCTCTTGTTCATATGTGTTCAATGAATAAAGAACATTTCCAGCCGTAACACTAACTCAAATACTCAGATATAAAACTAATTTCGAATTAAATTGGATTTGACAATTATAATCAGTGTCAGTGCTTTTAATGTCTTCTAAAATATTTTCTTGAGGGATTCAATTACTATCACCAAGTAATTATTTATTATTAATTGTATAAACTGATAAATAGCAGGCCAGGAGTTTTATTTATTTTAATTTTTTTTTGCAGTTTTTGGCCAGGGCTGGGTTTGAACCAGCCACATCCAGCATATGGGGCTAGCACCCTACTCCTTTGAGCCACACGGACCGCTCTAGGCCAGGAGTTTTAGAGGGTGTGCCAATATGTGTATTTCAGGCTGTTCAGACTGCAGTGATTAAGGACATGAGACGGCTAACAAAGGAGCCCCGGGCTAATGTACCCTTGACCGTAAAGTCCACCACTGCCGTGATAAAGATGAGCACAGGGAGGAGAAGGATGACAGAGCCCTGGCACAGGCTGCGTGAGAAGCACAACTTGTCCTCTGTGAGGGCTGGGGCTGAGCTAGGGAAAGTAGTGGGGGGAGGCTGGACTTGGGCAGGGTGGGTAACTAGAGAGAGTGGGGACCCAGCCAGGGCCTGGGCTCTGTCGTTTACAAGCTACTTGACATTGGCCAAATTATTTAAACTCCAAGCCTCAGTTTCCTCATACATAAAATGGGATAACAAAACCTTCCTCGTAAACTGTACAGAATGCCTGGGACCATGATGCACAAGGCAGATTCAAACCTTCCATCCCATTTCTCTGATTCTCAACCCCTAAATGCCATTCACGCACATGTGGTGTGCATGTGCAGGAGATGGGTTTCATGGACTGCAAATCCTTTTTGGAAACACAAACAAATAAGACACTCTAAGAGGAATGACAAGAAATAAAGCTGGGGCTCCCCAGATGGCAGGGTGACGTCACCAGGCCAGATGAGGGAGAGGGGCTGACTTTCTCCAAAATTCTCCAAGTCTTCAGAATTAGCCCGTGCCTCCCCGACTGGTAGCAGGAGACTGAGCATAGCTGCACACTGGGGGATGCACACAGCATCCTCCAACACTACAGCAAGTGACACCAGGGGACCCACACAGCATCCCCAAACACTGCAGCGGGCTCACAGCGGGTGGGGAGGGGAAGGGATGCATCCTCCAACACTGCCGTGGGCTTATGGGGGGGGGAGATGCAAACAGCGTCCTCCAGCACTGCCGTGGGCTTATGGGGGGGGAGATGCAAACAGCGTCCTCCAACACTGCCGTGGGCTTATGGGGGGGGAGATGCAAACAGTGTCCTCCAGCACTGCTGCCCACTCACGGGGGGCCGCAGCATCCTCCAGTAGCACATGGAGTGTCACCGGGGGACACACACAGCATCCTCCAACAGCACATCAAGTGTCACCGGGGGACACACACAGCATCCTCCAACAGCACATCGAGTGTCACCGGGGGACACACATAGCATCTTCCAACACCACCGATGCGGGATGCACACAGCGTCCTTAAACACTGCAGGCTCACAGGGGAGACGCACACAGCGGGTGTCACTGGGGGTGGGGTCGAGCTGGACAGTGCCTTCAAGCCACCTGGTGGTGATGCTACTCTGCTTCCTTCCTGAAGGCCTCCCTGGTCACCCTGTGTGCCCTGTGCAATGTGTACAGTCCTCTTTGCCGCCCCCTTGCACGGCACGTCTATTTTATCTTTTCTTTTGCCCTTCTGGAGTGCGTGGATACCTCCTGTTTTGATAGATTCTTACATAAAGCCTTGTTGGTGAAGGCTGTGCCCAGTGAACGAGCCTGGAAATTCAGGGCCAACAGGAGCCAGAACGAAGGACCAGGGACACTTCTGAGCACAGTCAGTGCACTTTACTGTGTCTTCATGGCCCCAAGTGACAGTGCTACTCACTAGTTACTCCTGTTAACATGATATTGTTCAGCTAATGTATCTTAAACTGCACCTGTGCATATGAGATAAGAGGCTCACAGTGCTCCGCTGGCTTGACAGACTGGAACGCTAGGTGAGCAGTGACGGGTGATGCCACTGCACCCTGCCAGACTCTGGGGGTGCTGTGGGCATCTGGGGTCTGAGCCCTAGGACCCTACTCACCCAGGGGCCTAACATCTCTTAGCAGAAGGGAATTTTTCAAATAGATTCACGCTGAGTTGACATGTTCTTCAAAATGAGCAGGTGGCCTTGGTGTGTCTGCGCTGATTCCTGGCCACCTGCAAATAGCACACCACGCCTCCTGTGCCCTGTGACAGCCACGCCTCCTGTGTCCTGTGACAGCCATGCCTCCTGTGCCCTGTGACATCGTGTAACCCAGAAACTCTCCTCCTGCCAGAAAGATCCTGAATCGAGCTCAAGGCCTGCAAAAGAACTCACACTGGTCGGGTTCCAGCCCCTCCTCCCCTCTTCAGACATCCAAATACTTGTTCTCTGCAATTTCTGCTTTTTCGTTTGGATTCTTCAGTATAAGCTATGAGTTGTTTTGAGATGAAAACAACTTAACTTAGTAGGAGACACTGGACAGGCATTTGCTGAAATATTACTTTGCATTAGGCTTAGCAGACCTGTGACTCTGGGCCTGGAGAAGCCCCCATCCCAGTGTCCTCTGAACACACACACGGGGCTCAGGAAGCAGGAGTGGCCCTTGATTGGTGCTTTCTGCGACTCTCACAGATGCTCACTACTTTTTAATTCTGAAAGTACAGAACTCAAACATGTGACTCTACTTGAAGCTCATTGTCCTAGACCCGGGGACACAACTTATGTCATGACATTTGATCCACACATCAAACTTACAATTCCTTCTTCAACAAATACTTATTAAATAAATGAGCTGAACAAATGAGTTTATCTTTGATTCAGTTCAATCAAACCTGAAGCTTTCTTACTGAGTCAGGTGGTCACAGTGGCCACTCATCTGAAACACCTGCTCTCCCCGTGTTCACCTGCTCACTGCCTGGCCACGTCTTTCCTGGTTTTATTTACATGTCTGCCTTGTACTCAGCCTAGACCCCCAGGTCAGCGAAGGCAACAGAAGGGAGGGTCCCCACAGCCTTTACAGTCTAAGCTGTATGTGCAATTGCTTGGCAAGTTTTATAAGAAGTTCTGCAGAAAGAGCAGGTGTCACCATTACCACGACGCGGCTGTCACTGTTCTCATCACCCGTCTCAGCATTCACCATCCACAAGCAGACAGTTCTTATCTTCTTAACACAATCACAAACTACTTCCCTGATGAGCTCCCTCTTCTTTGTGTTTTGCACAATGTCTGCTGAAGGGCAGGTTCCAGAAAGGCCCAGTGATTTCAGAGGCTAAGGGCCCAGTGATTTCAGAGGTTAAGGGCCCAGTGATTTCAGAGGTTAACTTTCCTAGCAACAGGACTTGCCTTCACTCCCATCTGCATTCCCACTTTCAAGTAAAAACACTTTTTTCTTGTTTTGAGGAAATCCCTTTTCCATCTAGACCCATCTGAGTGTGGAAATATCAGTGATTGACTGTTAATCAGAAGTGCAGGCGCCAATCCCACTGACACGGAAGATCCACGAGAACCTCCCCTGAGCGGCGGCAAGTGTGAGGCTGGGTGAACCGCCTCCCGCAGCGGCCAGCGCTGCCAGGCCCTTATCTCAACTGCCATCAGACATTGACTTGCTCAGCCCTCAGTGACTTAAATAATTCTTGCCTTGATTGTTTAATTAAATTCAGGTATGGTTCAGAGGACAGCAAGGGCCTCATGTCACTATAATAATGAGAGTTTTTGAAGTTTTAACTCTGGCAGACTATTAAAAATACAATTATACAATTATGATTCAACAAAAAGCTTTATGAAGTATAGGTGTAATTTTCTAAGCAATGAAATCGTCAATCATTACCTGTGATGATGAAGGGATAAGTAATGGGACCCGCGGCATCATTTTCAGGTCATCAGTTCACACAGGGGAAGCCTGCAGGCCTTGGGCTTCCATTAAGCACAGCACACACATGAGCACGCACGGACACACATATACACACACACGTGCACACACACACACATGAGTGCACACACACATGCACAAACATGAGCACACATACATGCACAAACATGAGCACACATGTACACACATGAGCACGCACGGACACACATATACACACATACACACGCACACACATGTGTGCACACACACATGCACAAACATGAGCACACATGTACACACATATACACACACATGCACATATGCACACACATGCACACACACATTCCAGTGCTTTGGGCAGGGCTGGGTGACATAAGCCTATGACCTTAGTCCATTTTCCAGTAGTGAATGGAAAAGTCAGCTTAATGAAAATACAAATCACAAATGCTGCCTTTATTTTCCTGTTGCCAGTAAAATCAGATGGAAAGTAAATAATAACAGAGAAATTACATTCCTGGTTGTCCATTTCCTAGGAGAAAGGTCAAGTTCAGTTTCAGCATGGCAGGAGTACAGCTGCCCACTGCCACAGGCCCTCGTGCTACTCAGGATGAGTGCAGGAAGGTCAAAACAGCTTGGGCAGCAAGTGGGGCTCTTTAAAATTTTTTCATAGGTGGTTTCTCAAGGTAAAGCAGCTTACTGAATTATTAACCTAAGCAATCTTGTCTAACATGAATAATTTTCATGAATAATTGCCAGACATTGCTCATTCTGTGGGCATAACGTAAGGAGATGACACAGCACCTGTCTCTGAGAGCTGCCAGCCCAGGTCTAGATCTGCACTTGAGTCCCCAGCCAATGGCCCCACCTCATGCTGCTTCATTTCAAAACCAGCAACACTGAAGTTGGGAAGTGAGGGGGCAGACCAGGCTCTACCCGGCCTGCCAGATCTCCTGCCCACACCCACACTCCCCAAACTGCTCAGCACATCACCCAAAACAACAGCATCCCCGCACATTGTAGAGATATATGCACACACACACACAAACTTGAGAGTAACAGCAGGTAACAGGAGAGTGATGGCAAACAGTTAACGGGAGGGCTCGCCACTGTCCTCAGTCATTTGGGATTCCTCAACAGCAGCTAACTGTGAAACGAGCTTAACTCACAGGATCAAGTTCGATGCACAAGATGGGAATAGAGACAGACACAGTCTTAGGCTCACGTGTGAACAGGAAAGTCAGGGAGCAGATGATGCAAATGTAATCATGGGCATTGCTGTGGCTCTAATCTACGCACAGAGGGGCGCCAGAATGAGTGGGGACCGAAGGGATAGCAGTACAGCTCCTGGTGACAGTCCTGCTGGGTCCGTGTAAACTCCCTTTACAGACCTAACTCAACGCATCCAGGCTCCTTTGGTGATTCCCTCACAGGGGAAGGCCCCAGGCTCCGCCCTCCGTGCACACACACTTACTTGTGTCCAGACTCGTGGGCGATGGTGAAGGCCAGTCCGAGACCTGAGTCTTCATTAATCGTGCAGCTGCGGTATTTGCTGCACATCCCACTTATGGGTGCAAATCCTGTGGGGGACAAAGGTCAGAGAGGATGCAGCAAAGTGTCGCAGTGAAGTAAAGAAGGAGTTGTACTTCCATTTCCTTTCCCCCGGGGAAATACAGAACGGGAAACGCTTAGACAACCACGTGACGGGCACGTCATTCTGTGGGGGAAGAGGATTTGTCCCTAGGAGCTCAGGGACTCTATGTCTCATGCAAAGGAAAAAAAAAAGCACCATGTAATATTCCTTGTATGGGCTCTAACTGGGGCAAAATAGAAGTGGACGTTTACTGCCAGTTGAGCAGTATTTTGTCTTTTTCTATAAACATCTATGGTCTAAAAAGCCTTGTGAAAAAGTCAGGCAGAGAATGGGTATGTTGGGAGGTCCCCAAGACCACCTCCGGGCTTCGTGGTCGGAGTTTATGGCCCTGCCCATTTGTCATACCCACAGGTTTGTTTTAATGCAGCAAACCAAGCCTTCAATGCAGGCACGAGTGTCAAGATCCTGCCCGACGGAGTCACGCAGACGTGTTTACTTCCCCAGCCAGGAGCTGTGGCTACAGGGGCTAAGTGTTGTCAACAGGGAAGCTCATTATAGACTTGGTATTCAAAGTGTTTGTGGGGGGCCGGGTACCCCGTGTCCAGACGTAATAAAATTCCAGGCTCCTAGAAGGCACGAGCCACGGGGTTTGTGCCGACAGTTTAGGCACAGTGAGCCGCTCTCGTCAAGTGATGTGCTGGGAGCCAACCCAGAACATGAGAGGCCAGCCTGGGGCCACGCACACGTGCAGGCCTTTCTACCAGAACATGAGAAGCCAGCCTGGGGCCACGCACACGTGCAGGCCTTTCTAAGGGCCGGCAGTGAGGCCACCATGTTATCTCTTTTCTGCATAATAAGACTAGCTTCTACTAAACGGGCCCTACCTGAAAGGTTTTATAAATAAAAAGCGTCTCTCTTTAAAATCTTGGGAAGAAACAGTCAGAAAATAATACTGCGTGGCAGAGTCCTGGCCAGTGGTGCCCTGCTCGGCCTGACCACATGGAAAAGACAAAGCACCACCCCCAGCCACCCAGCCTCGTGACTGCCAGACAACTGCTAATATGAGAGTATTTGTAAAGAAATGAAAAAATGGAAGTATACTGTTGTAGTATCCCTATAAATAGTCACCAATGTACGATTTCTGTCACAAAATGAGACACCCTTGGGCCTGTCGACTTTATTTTCACAAATGACAGAAGAAAGGGAAGCAATTATTTCTGATGTTAGGAGCGACAGGCCCTCTGGAATCTGTGAGGGACTTATCCTTGTTGGAGGATCACTCTGATGAGTGAGACCATCCCTTGATATTTGGCCTAAGTTTACACAGGGAAGTGAGTCTGTTCTGCTCACAGTGGCTACTGCTTAGGAATCTGAAGCAACAACAGAAACACTGAACACCGGGCACCACACACAACAGGCGCACACCCTGCACTTGGTCCTCTCCGCTCTCAGGGAGGGTCTTACCCAAAGTATCGCAGGGCTCATTCTTCCAGGAGCATATATCCAGACCGGTCAGTAAGATGGCATGGTCATGGCGGGTCCCGTCTCTCCCCCGCAGTCCAGACTGCCACTGGCAGAAACTACTCAAGGTGTGGTCCGCGTGGTGGCTAATTGCCAGCCCTGGCTGTGCAAGAGAGACCAAGAACCCCATGACAATGGAGAGAGACATGCTGTGGTGTTTTGCCACCACAGAAACTGGCACTGGCTTTGACTTGGATTTCAACTACATGGACGGCTCCGATGACACATAAACCAACACATTCATTCATGGTATTAAAATCCAAACACGTTGTCTCTGTCAGAAAGTTACTTAACACCATACAGATAAATATTAAAGGAGGTGCTAATTAGAAATCTCAGCTGCCCAGCTGGGTTACAAAACCAACACATCATCCAGCTGTGTTTTTTGTGTGTGCGTGTGCAAAGCCATGTACAAATGATTCTGTGGCCTCATCTAAGTTTTCCAAAGACTTTGAATGCAAACACCACAAATAGGTGTGTTGGCTCACAACAGAGCGGAGAACTCAGGGACTGCTGGAAACTGAGGAATTTGGGGGGAGCCAGAACTTCCATCAGAGGAGGCTGCACTGAGTAACTTAAACATTATTTGTAGGTCTGCTATATTTTCCTATGGACGATCAGAGAAAACCAGGTAAATTATTTCCATTTCAGAACACTGTATTGTTTAAAGCCTTCACCACTAGAGTGTGGATTGAAATGTCACTACGTTTTCTCTTTAAATGTTTATTTTCTTTTCCAGATAGTCAAATATACCTCAGCTAAATGCTACCCATAAACTCCAAGGCATGCTTCACATTCTTTAGCTGGTGATTTCCAGGAAAACTGCATTAAAGTTAACACAGGTGTATGATCAAACGATAACCTCACTTATTCTTTGCAGCTTGGATCAATTCCCAGGTGAAAATGTTTTAATGCAAGGAATAATTAACCTGTCACCTGAGAAGCCCTGCTGGGTCAGCAAACCCCTCCCAGCTGCACTCTCTCATACAAAAGGCAATGAGGCTGCGTCTTCCCTGAACAGTCAGGCTAGAAACAGCCTCCCCCCCCACACATGGAGAAAGAGCCCATCCCAGAAATGTTTGTTGTTTTTTTTTTTTTGAGACAGTCTCACTCTCACTGTGTTGACACACTAGAGTGCTGTGGAGGACATGGACACAGTCTAGTTCACAGCAACCTCAAACTCCTGGGTTCGATTGATCCTCCTGTCTCAGCTTCCTGAATAGTTGGGGCTACAGATGCCCACCGCAACAGTGCCTGGCTAATTTTTTTCTATTTTTTAGTAGAGAAAGAGTCTCACTCTTGCTCCAGGTAGTTTTGAACTCCTGAGCTCAGGTGATCCTCTCCCCTCCACCTCCTAGGTGCTGGGATTACAAGTGTGAACCACCATGCCCAGCATATCCCAGAATTTTAACATCTGAGTGCATCTTAAGACTATAGGAATGACCTCAGATTCCATATAAAAAATTCTGTGTTTTGTAAATAAGAACTCTTCATGGCCAGCAGGAGACCGTGGAGATGTTAGTAGGGGTGAAAGGGAATGCTGGTAGCTGCCTGGTCCTGGGCCAACTCTTCTTGGCCAAGACAATGATCAGCTTGGGGCAAAACAAAAGTGGGAATTTTGTATGACTAAGATGCCCCCATTACTTATGCCATGAAACATCCATGTACCCTCACTGTGGACAGAGGTACACCTCCCTGCAGGCACAGGGGTCAGAACGGAAGGCGCTGAGGTTCCTTCACCACTGCCACCAGGACATGGTGTAATTTGGGGCCTTGCAGACAGTGAGAGAAGTGCCCTTGACATTCCATAGAAATTTGTAGGAAAATGAAAACCTAAGACAGAAGGTAGTGAGGGCCAGGAATTACTTGGGAAGTTGATTAAATAAGGCAGAACAATGCCACACAGCACAGTGGAGCTTCTAGGCTACAAAACAGTTTTAATCTTCTAGCTAGAAGCAGAAGGGGCTCAGTTCCAACCAGCATCTTAAAAGTTACTGAGGGCTGAAGACATGTTCTGTACTTTGTGTTTAAGTGTTTAAGGTAGCCCTTCTGTTCAATTTTCTCATTAGCAAAACCCCAAACAAAAAACCCCACAAAATTACAAAAAAATAAAAGAGAAAAATGAAAAGAATCGAAAAGGAATTCATTGCAGCAGACACAAAATATTAAATACCTTTTTGTCCCTAAAAGAGGGAAAAGTAAAGAACCCATAGAACATTTATATTGAAGGAAAAGAAAAACCACATTGTTTTGGATTTCATTTTCTGGCAAAAAAAAAAAAAAGAGTAACTGATGATTTCAAAGACAGAATACCTGCTCATCTTCCAGAAGAATCAGACCTACAATGGCAATGTTGATGTTTCCTCCTATTGTTCCGTCTTTGAATAAAGCAGACACCTGAAAAAGACAGGGGGTCATGCCAGCCCTGTGGGCAGCAGCAGTTCCCCAGCTGGGGAGTGTCCTGCAGCCCGGCTGCTGATGGCCAAGCCCTTGTTCTCCAGTGACAAAGCAATACTAATTTTTTTATATTTTTAGACAAACAGGACTAGACATATCTAATTACCAACTGTTGAACCCTTGTCATTGCTATCTAACAGTACAAAAGCTGCAGGCGGGGTGGTGGGGTTCTTATCATCAAATACCAATGGAAGGACAGCAAGGCCTCTGGCTTGGCAAGTGTCCGTGTTAGAACAGGGGAAGTGATGAGCCTGAAGCCCGGCACTTGCCAGGCTCTCCCGGAAGGGAATTCCACAAGCACAAGAGAAATCCTGGGATGAGAACAAGAGGAGACAGGAAAGAGAAGCAACAGATCATGGTAGGAAGATGGTGTAGGAAAGACGCAGGCACTGGAGATGAGAGGATCTCAGAGTGATGGCGCGGCACTCAGGGCAATGAGCAGAAAACACGTGCTGACCACGGGCCGGAGCAAGAGCCTGGGCCCCACTGTCCTCAGCAGAGCGACACTCAGCCCTGTGCAGCGAGAGGGCAGTTCCATCCCACCACTTCCTTCTGTCCCCTGGGAGACAGGAGCTGTGAGGCCCAGAGCACCAGCAACACTGCCAGTGATGACCATCAGGTGACGTCATGCAAAGACGTACTTAGGGGCACTCTGCTACGGAGGGGGAAGGACACGGGAACATACGTTTAAAATATTGTCATTACAACTTTTTTTAAAGGGACACTTTGGTGATGCAAGACTTTGTCTTCTGCTGTCTAGATTTCACTGGTAGGAAACCAGACTTGGAGGACCTCTCGCAACTCTTCAGTTAGTAACAACACGCTGCCGATTTGACACAGCGAGACATTTTACGTAATGTTCTAAAGGATTGTCCTGTCTTTTTCTGTTTTCATAAAGTAATTTATATTCAACATTTGAACATTAACATTCCCGAGAAGATGGCTCCCTCCCATACAGCCCTCTGAAACCACACATCGGCTGCTGATGGATGCCCTGCACTCTGAGGTCTTGGCATCTTCTCAGAGATTTTTACTAAATAATGACATCAGGAAACTCCAAACCTGTCACAGGCTGATGGAGACTTACAGACAGGCACTAATTATTTTTCCTCCTACTTACTTCTCTCAAGTTCTGAACTAGTTCATGTTTTTTATACATATAGGAGATGTCAATGCACAAGTGAAGCGTGATGTGTGCACACACCCCACCCCGCCCCACATCACATCCCTTAGTGTGGCCACACAGGGAGGCCCTACCATGTTGAGTATGGTCAGCACATAGGTGGTGATGTTTTCGTGCCCGTGGTTCCGCATCATCATGTTGTCCACGACCACCAGCGTCTCCACGTTCAGCTCCTCAGTCCTGTGGGACTTCAGGAGAGAGCGCTTCTGCCGGACGCGAGACTTGTACTCATCAGGCAGGACAAAGAGGTCTTCACGGGGTGGCTGGGGCATGTCTGCAGGGGGCACATGGAGAGAAAGCGAGAGCCACCGTCGTCACACGGACCGGCACTGCGCACCATCGGGGAGAAATCTGGTCTTCAGAACGAGCACTCCTGAAACAACCACACAACTCTGAAGACTCTGTGATGCAAAACTTGGTGCTCAGCGAGGACACTGAATGTAGCTGAAGTTTGTGTAGTAGGAGGAAGTCACTGCTGTATTCACAAGTATGTGACTGCATATGGATTTAAAACAACGCCTGGGCTGCCCTGTCGTTCTGAAGTCCTGGGGTCTAGAAGCACGAAGTTCAGAGACCAGGAAGCACGGGGCCTGTGCAGCAGGGTCCACAGAGACAGGGCCGTGGGGTTAATACCCCTCAGAGCCCCGGCTGGCAGCTTCCTATTTGAAAGTTTTTCAGGACACGACCTACGTTAAAGCTGATTTCAGCGTCTGGACAAACAACTGGTTTGTCTACACTGTATCAAATGGATTACAAACTGCTGAAACTGGTTTCACTTTACTGTAGAGCTTAATTTCCTAGAAAGTACCATAAGTATTTACCTAATTTGCTTAGAAGACAAAACATACTCTGTCCTCTTAGAGTAATCCCTTTAAAATAGTTTTGGCATTTATAATGAGGTTTAGTGAATGCCTCTGACAGCGTGGTCAGAATGGTTTCATGTGAACGCAGCCTCTGAAAAGCCCACGTTTTCGGTGGCAGGAATCTGACCCCCACACAAGCTGGATCCAGGGATGCTCGGATAGCAGATGCTGTTTTTGTTTGATGGATATGTGTGCTCACAGCCAACACATCTTCTCTCTCTTTGCTAAAATACTTCCAAAGCTGAAGACCCTTTCAGAGGATTGTGATTATGTTAATCACGTCAAGACCCCAGGTCTGACGTTTGAGGAGCACACATCACCCCCCACTGATTTCTGTGCAATCTGCCTAGGTGAGACCTCCGCCCTGGGAGCTGTTCTAACTCCCATACCTCCCACACCAGCCCAGAGCACGTGCTGAGCACCAGGTCAGGCAGGCAGAGGGGATGAGCCTAACTGCTCACAGGGCTTCCTGAGACAGTGCTGGACATGGGTTTCGGGTGTAGACAGCATGGCCCAGAGCACTCTGTCTTAATTCCTGCTGGTGGGAACACCTGAGCAAGACGAAAGCCGGGGGCAACACTCGTTGCTGGGTACAGAGGTGGGAGTGAAGTGGGTGGTGATCTAACAGGCCAGGGTCCCCACCACCCTTCAGAGCAGACAGCTGCCCCCAACATAGGGCTTGTGGCATCACATCTGAGAGAGGTGAGTCCCAGGTAAACAGCTGGCAGGTGTCAGCTGGAAGGTAGCAGGCCGCACTGCAGCCTGAAGCTCAGGCTGCCTTAGTTTGGCCTTTCCACACACAGGTGGTGCCTGACCTGGAGACTCTAACAGAGGGACCAGGACCCTCCCCACCCAGCCTTCCCAACATGGAAATATCCACGGGCAGATAAGGAGGGGTCCCTGGAATAAAAAGTGATGGTATCCATGCTGCTCACAGTTCACGGGTCTGCGGTGGGCCTGGCTGGGGTAAGACCCCCCACCCCCCAGCCACTCAGGGCCCAGGAGTGCAGACCACCAAGCCCACAGCTGGGATGGGATAGGAATATCAGGCAAGGCAAACAGTAGGACCGAGTCAGCACTGTCTTCTACCAGCAAGACGCTGTCCCCGCCTTCCTTTCCTTCTGTTTATGGAAACAATGGTGACTTTTCTCTATTTTTTGAGAATAAAATTTACTGCACACACTAAGACTCTGAAATGCCTCTCCAGGCTACATATGGTGCACACACACACACATCTATGCACACCCCCCCACACACACCTGTGCACACCCACACACCCACACACGTATGTGTGTACAGCAGACCGGGGCCGATCACCACTGCCCTGCTCACAGAGATGTGCCTTGGTCATGCTCCTGGCCTGAGCAACTCGGACACCTTCAGATAAGAGTGAAGGGGCACACTGCTCCCAGGGACAAGATGAAAATGCCAAATGCTGAACTTGGATTCCTGCACTGAGAGGCTTCCACAGGAAATGTGAACACAAATCGCCCCCTAAGTAGCCACAAGAACAGAAGACCCTGATAAAGGTGTGGGATAAAGTGTGGGCAAAGTAGGGCCCCGCGTCTGCCCTTTAGATGTGGCCAAGTGTATAAATATATAAATGTGCATGGGTGTATTCTATGTATATATGTGAATTACCTCTGCAGGAAAACCAGGCAAAATTCAATAAATCTAAACCTCAGAAATACAGAATTACTGAGCAGAGTCGCCAGGCTCTTTGAAGATGTCTGGGAGATTCTGCACAGCGGAGCAGCGTGTCACTTCACCTGTCCGGAGAGCAGCCCTTACACAAGGTCGTCAGCCAGGATCTGTGCATGGCTGGAGAGAGGTGGGCAGCGGAGCTACAGGCGACAGGCTCTCTGTGGTCAGCACTTACATCTGGCACACTGATTGGCAGTGGATCACCCTGTGGATACACATACTCTAAAGACATGTCCCAATCATTAAATACACAAAAATAATCGTCCTTACATACATTTCTTGCGTCTTCCACAGAAATGCTGCTTCTGTGGGAGCCTGAGCTGGAGGCTGCCACTGTGCAGGGGCTGACTGGCTGGAGCCAACGTCCTGGTGGTCACCACGTGCTGGGCGGCCCGGGGAGCTTGGGCCTCGGTGGAGCGCTTGTACAGGACGTGGGAGGGAGGGCCGCCCGGTGCAGTGCCGTGCAGCTTCCCCTGGAGATGCACAGGGAGCGGCTTGAGGAAGTAATCTGCCTCTTCGGTTCTTATCATGCCTGACTGCAAAAAAGGAAGAGCGAGAAGGGAACAGGGACAGTTTTGAGGGGAAGCCGAGGGCCATCCTCCCACTGCAAGCACCAGGTTTCCTCCAGTGGGAGACAGGACGAAAGGGTTCAGGCATATAAGCTGAGTGGGGACTGGAAAAGACTCCACACGCACACACAAACACAGACACACAAAACAGACACACACAAACAC
The DNA here is from genome assembly GCA_963575145.1 of Galago senegalensis. Taxonomy (NCBI): domain Eukaryota; kingdom Metazoa; phylum Chordata; class Mammalia; order Primates; family Galagidae; genus Galago; species Galago senegalensis. The sequence continues at coordinate 41,601 of CAUYTI010084372.1, read as the reverse complement.
ACAAAACAGACACACAAAACAGACACACAAACACAGACACACAAACACAGACACACAAACAGACACACACAAACACAGACACACACAAACACAGACACACAAACACAGACACACAAACAGACACACACAAACACAGACACACACAAACAGAGACACACACAAACACAGACACACAAACACAGACACACAAACAGACACACACAAACACAGACACACACAAACACATACACATGCACACGCATGCACACACATGCACACACATGTACACACATACACATACACTCCAGGGGCTGAGTCCTGGTGGAAATATGGGTGGGGAACTGCTCTGGACCTATCCTGGGGCACAGAGAGGGACACCCCAACATGCTCAATTGGTTAAACTAAATGTAGTGAAGGTTCAGGAAGAAACACATGCTTGGAGTTAGGGATGAATATTGGTGGGGGTCTCAGAAAACGAGATGAAATTAGAATCCTAATAGAGTAATTTGGAAAGCTCTGTTTCGGTGAATTTTAAAACTTAAAGAAAATGGAATACTTTCTAGAGAAGTATAATTTAACCTTAATCCAGAAGAATCAGGAAGGTCTTTCCTTCCCAGTAAGACACTAAAAGAAAGTGATGTTACACAAACACTACAAATGGCACTAACACAAAACAGACCAGCTGCACCATGGCACTAACACATAAGGGACCAGCTGCACCATGACACTAACACACAAGGAACCAGCTGCACCATGACACTAATGCACAAGCACCATGACACTAATGCACAAGGGACCAGCTGCACCATGACACTGACACACAAGGGACCAGCTGCACCATGACACTAACACACAAGGGACCAGCTGCACCATGACACTAACACACAAGGGACCAGCTGCACGATGACACTGACACACAACGGACCAGCTGTACCATGACACTAACACACAAGGGACCAGCTGCACCATGACACTAACACATAAGGGACCAGCTGCACCATGACACTAACACACGACGGACTAGCTGCACCATGACACTAACACACAAGGGACCAGCTGCACGATGACACTGACACACAACGGACCAGCTGCACCATGACACTAATGCACAATGGACCAGCTGCACGATGACACTAACACATAAGGGACCAGCTGCACCATGACACTAACACATAAGGGACCAGCTGCACCATGACACTAACACATAAGGGACCAGCTGCACCATGACACTAACACACAACAGACCAGCTGCACGATGACACTGACACATAAGGGACCAGCTGCACCATGACACTAACACACAACGGACCAGCTGCATAATGACATTAACACAGGATGGACCAGGTGCACGATGACACTGGCACACAATAGACCAGCTGCACCATGACACTAACGCACAACGGACCAGCTGCACCATGACACTGGCACACAACGGACCAGCTGCACCATGACACTGACACACGACAGACCAGCTGCATGATGACATTAACACAGGATGGACCAGGTGCATGAGTGACGTTAAAAAAATCTTAAAGTAACAAATCCGAGAGACCACCTGTTAGAGTGAGGAGGGTTTTAGAGCTTGATGATAGGATTGTGGGGAACCTTAGGACTAAGAAGCAATTTCACTCTCTGGGAAGGGGCAGTGAGGCTAGACTTGGGAGGCCACCCCTCCCGGAGCCAGTGACTCCTCTCTCCACCTTTTTGCAATCTTTCCCAAATACATCCTCTAAGCACACCCTCAATATGGGTAAACATGTGTCAGAGCATTGCTTGGAATAGCAACAAACCAAAACAGAACAAAAAACAATATAAACAAGAAATAATTTAAATGTTTACCAAGGAGTTCAGGGTAATGTTTTCAAATAACATTTATATAATTAGGAGAGTATATAACAACTGCAAATTAGATAATTAGGTACTGATTATAATCACAATTCAACTTTTTTGTGACCTCCTGAAACTGTGGCCAACATTTTCTTTGTAACAACCACGTATCTGACTGCAGTTCCGTGAGGCCTCCTTATGCCCCTCTGTGTGGGTGAGGAAACAGGTGCAGGGGCATAAGCAGTGCTGCCAAGGTCAACTGGCAAGGAGACGTAGGGGAGGGTTTGGACAAAATCAGAACAAGTTCAGGAACTGTAAGGTTCATATCATAGTGTCTCCAAGAGGTATTATTTTTTAAGTATACAAGAGACAATAGTGTGATCTGAGTTGTCTTTGTACGTCCACACTGAAAGAATTTTCCTGGAGGACTGAGGAGAAATTGTGGATACTGGTTATCTTCGGGGGGTGGGGGGAGCGCTCAGTAGGAAGAGTGGAAGAGGATTGATTTCTACGTCATCTTCCTGTATTGTTCAAGTTTTAAAGTCTATGTGCATTCCTGCTTTAAAAACAAAACAGTGCATTGCTGAGTCATGGGAGAACAGACAAATTTTAGAAGTTCTTAAGAATGTTCTTACCCACGGCCATCATTTTACAGTGCAGTGGCGACTACAGGACATCACGGTGCCATTTACACCTCTCCAGTGTCGATCACTGTGACTCCTGTGCTGACTCTCTTCTCAACTGTCTCGATGACTCAGCACCACACCCTGAGTTAGACACTGAGGAGGATTCCAAGATGCTGACACTCAGGGGTCTGCCCTGCATTTGACTCTGATGTAGGGAGCCACTTGTGACTTGGGGGAGACCTCCCGTGCATCAGTGTCCCCCCAGCTTCATGGAGCCCTGTGCTGGGTTGGGCTGTCCCAACTGCATCTGAGTATTTGATCGCATGGAGTGACAGGTGTGAAAAAGCATTTCTGGGATCTTGAACAAGGGCCAAGCACAACTCTGAGGGACGGACAGGCTGGGAATGGGAGACGCAAAGGAGGCGAGGTCAGGCTTATCAAGCTGTGGGAGACTAAGCTGGGGCCTCCGTGCTCCTCCCTGTGGGGGCGAGGGGGGAGTACAAAGCTAAACTCATAAACCACCAGTGAGGTCATCAGCGCCACGGGGGACGGGGCAGACCTCCTGGGGCCCAGATACCCCCAGCAGTGGGAGGTGAGCCCCTTGGAATGTGTGCCAGCACCGTACTGGGTGATGTGGGCACCCCTCGGCCTCCAGGCCTCTGCCAACAAAGTGCAGGTGGAAGTCTTTAAAGTATACAGTCTGCCAGGCAACAGCCAAGTAAATTAAACAGTGGCTAAAGCCAGTTAGGTTTCATCCTTTTTGCATTTTAACTAACTGAGGAGTAGCATAAACAGTCGAAATAACACTATCCAAATAGATTCTCTGGTCTTGAATGTAACAAGTGTTTAAGTATTAAACTAAAAAAGAAGAAATAATTCATGCATGACTTAAAAACCCCAACTCTTCTGATACGCAAAAGTTACTTGCTTCAAACCACCCCTTAAAAGAGCTCCAGCTCCTTAAAAACCTGGAGTAGACGTCACTCAGTGTGTCTGCAGCAGCCAGAGCGGACGCCTGGGAAGTATGGCCGGGTGAGTCCACAGCCCAGCCTTTAGCATCTGGTTCCAACTCATAGCTGTGTGAGTCTGGATAATTCACTCAGCCTCTCCGTGCTGTTTTGTCTTCTAGGGAACAGATGTAAGGGCAACTACCTTCTGTGAGCTTGTCACATTTAACCATAAAATATGTCAAACTCATGATCCACAACAAACATTCAAAACAGAGCTGCTGAAGCCCTGACTGTTGGTGCCCTATAACCTTCCCAAACTCATCTGTGTTTTTCACGTTTACCTGACCTGCTGCTTTCCGTCCTGCACTCCTTCTGGCCTCCTCACCTAAACACCTGTGTTCTGTGATAGCTGCTCCCGATTCAGCACCCGCTCCTGTTTTCAGGGCTGCCGGACAGGACTGTAGACAGACGGCTGTTGTAGCCGGCAGCTTCTCAGTCCTCATTAACAAAGTTGTGATGTGTTACACTTGTTTCATCGATAATTTAGTCCAAGTTACAACAGTCTATATGTAAATAACCGCAATTTCAACCCCTAGTAGTAATTGATAAGACTGATAGTTTGATATCCCTTGATAAGCAAGAGAAAAAATGAAAAATACAAAAGTTATTCCATTAGCTTATCTCACTATTAGCTTGCAAGCTCATTTAAAAGGTTGAGTAAATCACAGAACATTAATGTTTCTTCTTATCTGAATGAAGAATATTTGGAAACTCACAAAATGTCTCGTGTGAGCTGCCTAAAGCCCACCCTGACCACTGGAATGCCCATCGTGTGGATCATTAACCAGGTTCAGAAGAGGCCAGCGCTCTCCAGGCTGCCAGCCTGCGTCTCTCACGGCCAACCTTGTAAATAACTCTGCCCTGGAAAACTCGCCCGCCCTCCTGCTGCCTTCACCAGCAAGGAGAGGACGTGTCACTCTGCTGAGAAACACAGTTTCTGAGCAATGGGAATAAAGGAAATCACGGAGCTGAAAGAAGGGCGTTCACTTATATTTATTGTTATAATGAACAGTGATTAGATTTTTATTCATTACGCACCTACTGAGACTTACAAACACTCTTCACAAAAGTTGGGTGAATCGCAAAACAAAGTAGAGACTGAGAAGAAATGGAGAAGTGTCCAGTGACAGAAGCGACTTCTCCTGCCCTGAGAGATTTCCATGGACGGTTCCCAGCTCGTCCCCAGCGCCCTTCACACGCTCTGGCCGACCACAAGCACAGTGGGGGAGCAACTGGGCTCCTTGTGAGAAACGGCATCTTAATCCCTATACAATTTCATTTTTATTCTTCAAAGTGTCGTTTGTTTGGTTACAGTCTACTTATTCTAGGTCTTCTTAGTGACATTGTGGAAACACTAGACAATTTCAATTTTATTTAAACTTTAGTCAAAGCCAAACTTTGCTTTTTATTTTCTTTGAACTTCAGAATCAAAAATGAATGCATGCACCAAACCCTGGCCTCTTGTCTCAAGATTATATGTGAAGTTCAAAAATCGAAATTGGACCAAAGCCTTCTAAGAAGCTAAATAAATCAAACCTTCCCTCTTCCTCCGGGGCCTCTTGGCCACCTGCATCCAGGCAGGCCCACTGGCATGTGAGCAGACAAGACAGAGAGCTGGAAGCACCTCTTGCCCCAGACGCTGGGCTTGAAGGACGGGCTCCTCATTCAGGGAGGCCCCAGACACAAGGAGGTCAGCGCACGCTTGGTGAATATGCAGAAAGGACACAAAGGGCAATGACGAGAGCTGACACTTGGGAAGGGAAGGCAGTCAGCTCTGACCATGGGCAGCAAGGTGGAAGGTGATGGACATGGGAGCAGGTAGCCAGTCCCCTCCAGGAATTCCACGGTGGACGTCCAGTCACAAACGTTAACAAACGGCACAGCTAACGTGGAAAACCAAAATACATTCTCCTTGCTAATCAGTAACTACTGGTTCAAAGAGAAAAGAAGATAAAGATCAGTTGCTTCTAAAGTGGAAAACGCGGACCCTATAAAAGTGGTAACATCTACTCTGCTACCTTCTGAGAAAGCCAAAGTTCTGAAATGCTTTATTTTTAAAAAATAAAGAAAACAAACAAGCTACACATTAACTCAAAGACTTTAAAAAATGCAAGGAATGACCACCTAGAAACCAAAATGGATCCTAAAAGAAATAAATTCAGGAAAAATAGTAAATCAGTAAAAAGTGAAACAAAGCAAACATTAAACTGAGGAAGTCTAGTAGATTCAAGACACACTTATTAGACCAAAGTGGACATAACATATGAAAATGCAGCGATCAGAAACATTAAAAAGTCAAGAAAATGGTAAGTTAATGAGATGGGTTGACATTGGTAATGGGCGATCAAACATCTCTTGGACATTGAACATCATTGCAGGATACATTCTGACTTTCCACTTGCTGTACATTTTGACTTTCTGACATCTTTCAGAGTAACCTGTTACAAGGATTAAACTTGGTTAGAAGACTCGTTTCAGACTTACTGTCAAATAGGGACCACTACTGACATATGGGTGTGCAAATCTAATTTAAATTCACTCAAATCAAATATAGTTAAAAATTCAATTATCCAGTCACTTAATAGCCACAAATAAATATTCAAATTCAAGTTTTAATGAATTATATGAAGTAAAACTTAAAATTTGGTCCTTCAGTTCCTCAGACTACCGTACTGAACAAGGTAGATATTCCCACCAAGGCACAGGTGCGACTGGAGAGTGCTGTTCTAGAACATCAGATAAGTAACACATCTCTGAAAGCTGACTTCTCAAGACTAGTTCAGTAGGTGAGAAAGTGCCATAATATTTCTCTACAATAAATAGTACCTTTAACACAGAGAAATCTTATAAGTCATATCCAGTAGCATCTTTATAAAATCATCCCAGATAAAATATTTAGAATGTGCTATCCTAGACTGAGCACTTAATAAAGTTGCCTTGGATATTACGAGAATGTGTGAATGGGGGACAGCTTCACACCAGATGCTCAGATCTTGTGCTTATGTGTCACCAAGACGCAAAGATAAATATTTAAGCAAATGATCATTTAGTCAAGGTTTTGAATATACAGCTACTACCTGAGTTAATGTGAGCAGAATATCGTGGACTGAGCATTGTAACAGATGGACATTTCGATATGAACTGAATTCTCTTCTGTGGGTCATTCAGTGACTCCCGAGTAACTGCTGTTACCAGGTGCTCTACTGGGGTCATCTGGACAAGACCCTGAACGGACTCCAACTGAGCAACCCCAATTCCCCGTGTTCATGGAGCTTAAATTCCAGGTAGGCTTGAGGGGACAGATACTAAACAACAGACACAATAAAATGGAAAGCATAAGGAGCTAAAGGTAATGAACCCTATACAAAAAGATAATTTAGCCTGAGAAAGTCCATCAGAGTGTAGGGAAGGGGCACTTAGCTGTAGACAGGGAGGGGGGAGGCAGCGGGAAAAATCGGGGCCAGGCAGAGGGAGGCGACACCGATTGCCCTCCAGCCTTACACAGCAGCTGCTAGTGTTCATGTTCTTTGCAAAATGTCCACATATGATATATTCATCAACCAATAATAACAGTAACTGTTACCATTACTACTCAGCAGGGCCTGTTCAAACCGGAAAACCTGTCCTAGAAATTCTCTTCCAGTCTATTTGATAGAAAGGAAAGTGCAAGGTTTTGGAGTTTTCCTGGTCCAAGGTATCTCCACTACCTTCCCCAGAGGGCTGTGCTCACCTTCCCCCTACTGCCACTCCAGCCCCCCGAAAATCTTTCTCCACTTCTTCAGGGAGGAGGGAGCATAAGCCAGATCGCTGTCCCTGACTTTAAAATGCAGCCCAGAACCTGCCTTAAGTCTTCCCAGAAGCCTGAGGCCTCTGCCCCTGGTGGTTCCTCCTGGGCTCCTATCATCCTCACTGGCCAGTGCTCGGGATGCTCCTGCCATAACGGCCACCACTTCTGTCCCAGAAATGCCAGGGCTTATCCAAGGTCCTCCCTCCTGGTCAACCCTCCCCTAGACCTGCAGGTGCCTGAGTTTTTGTCACCCTTCAGGTTGGAGGGACACATAGTGACTTGTTTGTTTTCCTGTTGCTATGAAAGGTGATGAGTATGTTAGACCCAGGGCACAGCTGGGCTGGGGCGGCTTCCAGGCTATAGGCCTGGTTCAAGGCCTGGCTCTGCCTGCAGCTTCCAGGCTACAGGCCTGGTTCAAGGCCTGACTCTGCCTGTCTTCAAGGGGCAAGTCCCTTGTGTGTTCCTGGGGTGTCTGAGGTGCGTGTGTAAGAGAGAGCGGGAGGGGGAGGGGTGGAGGGAGAGAGTGTGGGCATGTCCTCAACCTATTTCTGTGTCCAGCTATTTCATGGGGGGTTGGGCAGATTCAATATACATACTTCAAAGATGGCAAAGAAAGACAGTTTAAAGCTGTCCTTCAAGATGGCAGGAACACAGGCGCATGCATGGGAGACACAGCACATGCTGCCCTCTGTGAGGGGGAGAGACGAGAATGGACGGAGGGCAGTACTGGACCCAGAAGCCACCCAGAGCCGCATGGGCCACCTGAGTGGGATCACAGGGGCATCACCACTGCAGTGACAGACGGAGGCAGCCAGGCAGGCCCAGGTGATTCTCATCAGAATCACTGTCCTGGCGAGCCCTTCAGTATGTGGTAGACACCCAGCAAGCCATGCTTTCCCACACAGCTTTTCTATGAAAATTCAGTTATTATTTATTTTTAGTCAATGTGCGGAGTTGTACCGCCTTATCCACAGTCAAGTTTTAGGCCATTTCCATTGTCCCTCACAGTGCCTATATGCCCAAGGCTGCCTTGTGCCCCCAGGGTGTCATTACCTGAAATTCCCCCATTTTTCTGCAGACACTCAACCCACCAGTGTTCAGCCCTTGGCTCCGACCTCCCGCCCAGGTAGGCTGAGCTCCTCCCAGGCATGGCCCGCTGAGTCAGCTGTGCTCTCCAGTCCACTCACCATGACAGGCTCTGGTGCCGTGCCTGGCCCTTCAAGCTCCAGGGTCCAGGAGGGTCACGGCCTGTTTCTGTTCCTTATACCGATATTGATCACATTCATTTACTGATCACCTCTTAACTCCTGCCTCTTCTCCAGGCACTATATGCCATGTTAATATCCACCATCCTCAGAACAGATTTGAAAGGCAGGGCTTAGCAGGCAGATTTCTGTGGATAAGAAATTGAGGCTGGAACAACTCAGCTGTCCACTGACTGGTGAATTAACTGCTTATATACCGTCAGCTGGTGACATCTCCAAACAGTGGGAAGGAATGTGGGGAGGACAGCACCATAGCACATCCTAGATAATCTAAAGCCACTATACTGAGTGAGGGGAGCTGCAGCAGAGCCCCACAGTGCAAACTGTTTCTCCACAATGTCCCCAAGACACACAGAGTCGGGGAGCCATCTATGGCTGCCAAGGCTGCAACAGGACGGGGACCAACTGCTCCCGGCACACAGGCTCTTCAGGGACAATGGGAATGGTCTAAAACTTGACTGTGAATAAGGCTGAACAACTCTGCACAGTTACTAAAAAAAAAAAAAAAAATCACTGAATTTTCTTAGAAAAGCTCGGTGAGAAAGCTTGCCACATACCAAAGGGCTCCACTAGGACACAAGTTCATGTGCAGTTTGTTGGAACTCATGTTTCCTTACCAGCAGGCAAGTTGACATCAAACATCAATATTTCCAATGGCAATTGCTAAATATCAAAAAGTGAAAACACAGCCTGATGATGGCTTTCGAGACACAGAGCCTGGATAGTCATTTGTGCCAACAAATGTAAGGTTTCAGTGACCCAAGATCCTCCCTGTGGCTTCCGTCACCTGCAACATTCCAGGCAGTTGCTGTAAACATCTGTTACTATGGGGGCCACATTCAGCTGCTCACAAATTCCAGCCTCAGTTACACATATGACTGCAGAGACTCTCACATACATCCTAGTCCCATGAGGATCATAAAATCATGACTGGTCCTCTTTGCAGGCTGCCAGCTCAAATTGCATAATGGTTTTATGATGTGGCAATGCGTACTCAAAATGGCCTCTTCTCAAATGCCTTCCTAACAAGCTGTCATCAAGAATGTATTATGCATTTATCATGTTTTATTTCTAGAAATAAAACATTTATAGCACTATGGCTAATTCAGTCCATGAGAACCTAGGATGTTACTCAACAGGTCTCCAAAATGGCATCATCAGCACATAATTCACTGCAGAAAATCTTCCTCTCACTTCTAGGGGAACAAAAGGGAAAACAACAGACATAACAAATACACAAATATAACCAAAAATAATGAAAAGAAAGCAGGCAGTTCCCTTAATGAGATTCACTGCCCATTTCTCTAAAATACCATGATGCCACCCATGGGATAGCATTCCCACTGTCGCTGACAGCGACTTCCACAGCCCGAAAAACAGCCTCTGCTAAGATAAAGTAAATGTGTGCCTAAAAGTGACATGACATCTATTCTGAATCACATCATCCACCTCCATGTGGACTGGATGCTACTGCTAGTTAAGTCCTCTGTTAGTCATAAAATTTTAATTCTCTCAACCACCACATAACCTCAAAGATAGATGAAGGTCACCTACATCATCTGTCCTACAATTGTCTGTGCTTGATAAATATTCACTGACAATGATTTTAACCTCGTCGCAGGAGTTCGTACCTTTGTAAAGAACTCACAAGGGGAGTATCATGGTTCACTTAAACCTGCACATCCATAGGAGTCCTTTGTATATTTCTGCCTCAAAGAGTTTCTCAAATAGGTTATTTCCAACTTGTTACTTAGAACAAGCAAAATGGATGTTAGGCAATGGAGGATGTGATCTAAAAGGAGAAGTTCGTGTGCCCTAAATTCTGCTGTTCAGCGATCCCACGACGTCTGTCCACTCCTTTACCCCTGCGTTTCTCCATAATTCCTTCTCATGAAACAACACTGCTGAAAACGGACGCCTGGCCCCCGCATGCTTGTACTTTTATACAGCTGCTGCCAACAGGCTGAGGCATGGCCGTTGTCCCCATGCAAAACTTCAAAATCCACCTGTCAGTTTGCAGGGGGGCAAACTCTCCAATCTGATGATTCAATACTATGACAAAGATACAGGTAAGACCTTGAAACACAGGAGCCAATCAATAGACCAGGGCTCCACGTACGTGTCAGTCATGGACCCGGTAGTTATAGCACAACTCTTGGGACAGTGAAGTACTCATGCTTAGGTCACCCAATAAAATAATTCACATAAACAAAAAGGTTTCTGAAAAGAGTTTTCCGAAATCACTATATATGTGTGTCATTTATTGACAAGTATAATATATGGCATGACAAGCTGGATTTGTTTTTCCACAATACAAAGAAACAAAAAGGCTCCAGCATAAGTTCTCTCAGCAATATCCAGGTGACACGCTTTTTCTGGTCAGCAGGTGACAGCTGTTACCATGATGCCCCCTGAAGCCATCTTCCTGTCATTTCTCCGTGTGAATTCCTTTGGCTCAGTCACATCGAAAGAAAGGAGCTAATACTGTGAGAGATGCTGCTGTCACACCATCAGGAACACACAGCTCCAGACAGCGGTGTCAGATGGACCAAGGACACCACCCACGATGACTGGAAATTTCTGCAGGATTCCCTTGATTAAATGCTTTGGACAGTGTGCTCTCTGCATTCTCTCCCTCTTTCTCTCTCCGATCTTTCACCACTAAATCATCTAATCAGAGGAGCTGATAACCACCCACCACCTGAGCTGCCCAAGTCACAGAGCCCTCCTACCCCCCCTCGGAATCAGCTTTCTGAGCAAGTCTGTGCAGAATTACAGTTGCTCACCAGGCAAAAACCAAAGTGATCAAAAGTTCTTGTGTTTCTGACAAGATCTAACCTTGCACAAGCAAACAATTAGACTCCAGGAACACCAGTGATGGAAATGGCCCAGGAGGAGACATGGGTGCTGTGGTTTGGAATCCAGGCTGGCTTTCTTGCTGGCTGTCAGCTTCTGTAGAGTGAGAGTACGTGTCTGATCTGCAGATTCTTCTTATAAAGAATGGAATAGACACTTTTCTCATGTTGTTAATGTAATCAAATGCAATAGAAGTTCCTTTAATAAATCTGTCTATAAAACAAATGCCTGGCATACAGCAAGTGCTTCTTTAATAAGAATTCCCTTCTGAATTGCAGATTCAGACTTTTTTCCCCCCAAAGCTCTTATTTGAGAGTTGGAGAAAGGGGTGTAGGTTGAGAGAAGGAAGGTAAGATAAATAATGCCCTTTGAATAAAGCCTTCTAGCCCTCCCCATTGCCTGGTCACAGAGGAGTCACCGTCTGAAGAACTGCTATAACTAAAGCAGGTCAAATCCTAAGAATGTTTTAGCTTTTTCTATAATAGAAAAACATTATTGAATGCAATAGAAGCTACCCTTCTGGGTGAAGGCAGTACACATGGGCTTCAGAACATTACGAGCATGAGGAGAGGAAATCATGGAGAGGACAGGTGAGGGGAGGCTAATTAAGACATTATGGGAACCGGGAGATTTAGTTCATCACAAAAGCAGTTCTATGGCCACTATCTAACTGCACATGACGGTAACAGGAGCAGATTCTTCTTGTGCACCTGTGTCTTCCCTGAGATTTTGCCTAACATAAGAATTAACGATTTGGTACACATATGGGCTCTACACATTGCTCACATGTGTAGTACTGTGCCCTGTGTCCCGGCCACTCTACCCCATGACAGGGCCCAGAGTGAGTCAGGCCTTTGACAAAAAAGTAGATGAAAGGCTGAAACCAGAGAAAGGAGAAGTTGGTTGGGGTTGACTTTGAAACCAAGATCAAACAAAAATGACCTCTTGGAAGTCTCCAAATCTAATCCATTTTAGAGTGCAGAAGATAAAGGTGAAATCAAAACTGTGAATAATTGCCAGATCAGAGGATTATTTCCAAGCTATACATTGGAATGCGATTCAATGTCAAGATGTAATTAATATGCTTGCTCCTCATAGATGCAGGATAGGGCAGATGCTAACTCCTGGCCTTTCCCCAGTATTAGACAATGCCAAGTGTATACAGTAATACAGGTAGTAGGCTGGTCTATTTTCACATATAAACTGTCCATTGGTGAGATCAGCAAATCATTCTCAGTAGTGAACCTACAGATGAGAGTGTCCCATTCTGCACACAGAGGCCCAGGGCTCCCGGGCACTTGGCTGCCTGGTGGCACCTGCGCTGGCCAGTTCTCAGCCCCTGGTGCACAACACGATCCTGAGTAAGGCCATGCTGGGGGTTTTGTTTGTTTGCTTGTTTTTAAGTTTTTAAAGTTTTAGGTCAGTACAAGGTGTGACCAGTTTAAGTAAATGTAAACATGTACATGATGCAGTTGGCATTTTAGAACCAAAATTCAGAGGAAATGGGCATCCCATAAACTCCCCACACCTGCCCCAGCCTGCAGGCCCAGTTACACATATTTAGAGATCTCACATCTAAACGTATTTCAAAGATGTGGCATGACCACTCTAAAAACGTTACACGTCAAGCAGCTCTGGTGCTCTCCCTAGTGGGGGAAGCATGACACGTATGTTGCTATATTCGTAAGAGGGGTAATACTGGGCCACTTCTAAGTGTCGAGGGTCAGTAATCTCAATTTCACTGGGATGCGTACACCCAGAAGCTATTTCTCAATAAACATCCTCTTGGACCTTTGGAGGCTGGGGAAATACTGATTGCCATCAGGTCCAAAAAAGTTTTTAAGTAGCAAACATACAATTATGTTAAGCATAAAGCAATTTTAGAGATTCAGAACAATGATGCTGAGTGTTTCAGAACAAATTAATTGCTGGCCTTCTTAAGAATAGACAGACTTCGCTTCTGCAGTGGCGTGCTGGCTCAGCACGGCCCCTGTGTGTGTGTACTTGTGTGTACCTGCGTGTACTTGTGTGTACGTGTGTACGTGTGTACGTGTGTGTGTGTGTTGAAACATTTGCTATTTTTTCCCAAGCCTCGTAGACCTCCTGATGTGTCTCGGCTAGAGCAGACTGTGCTTCTTCTTGGCTGATTGTTCTGTGATCTGTCCCCTGTTACTTTGTCACCTAAACATGCTGCAGAGGTAACAGCCAAGAGTCGGCTGTTTCAGGTAGGCAATCTCTACACATAAAACAAGGTTTATGGCTCCTCTGGCTTCTGGGGGGCCAGATATGAAGCCAAAATGTTGGTGACTCTGGGCACTATCTTCACTTATGACACCATGTTAAGTGAAAAGTGATCTCCCGAGTGTCGGCAATGGACAACTTTCTCCCAGACGTGTGGGCATAAGCAGTGACTGTAAAGTGTTGCATGAAAAATACCTTTGCACTTTAAACAGGCTGCTCTAATGATGTCTTGTTATTCCACTTGCTTTCAACAAGTCACCCTAAAGATCCTCACATCAATGAAACTGCCTCTAATCTGAGCCCCCTCCCAGCTCTGGGACTTCTCTCAAGGTCAGTGTAAGGTCCCTCTCGGTTCTGTGACTCCATTTGAACTTGCTGATGAGGTTTGACGTGTACATTTCACATGCACATGGATATCATCTCGCTTCATCCTCATGGAGCCCCGAGACAGTGCTAACCACAAATTAGGAAAACTGAACCTCAGAAAGTCAATTGAAATGAGATTTGATCAAGACGTGGCTGACTCCAAAAGCCATGTTTGTTCATCTTTCTTTCCATTTACTTATATTTTATATATGTATATTTTTTCCACTTACCTATCTTAAGTTGCAATTTATTCCACTGCTTGCTTGAATATCTACCTAAATCAATAGCTTTCCTTCACTGGGGAGAGCTCTTGTCTTCTAACCCGTTTGTTTTGCAGGCTACACTCAGAAACCTGACATGGTAGGTGCTCCCTTATTACTCACGTGGTTTGGATTTGATAAAAGCAATTGTTTAATATAAAATTCATCTTAATTAAATAAACAAAGTAACATCAAACACATTTCTTATCTTATGAGAAATGCCAGCTCTTCACTCCTCACTGTCGGTGAGAAAGTCACTGCCTCACCGTTGGTGGAGGATTCAATGTGGTAGGAAACCAGCTCACAGGGATCTTCACACATAATAGGCGACCCGTCTTTGTCATAAACTTGGTAATTAAAGACAACACCTATCTGGAGATTACAAGGTCTCTGTGCTCATGCATCAGATACAAAAGGCTAAGATCAGACAAATGCCACTTTGTTCCTGACTTGCACATTATATAAATTGTATCATATCACGTTACTCAAAACCTATTTCCACGTCTGTTATAAAACACTGCTCATGTATATTATTACAACGGGACAAGTGCTCACCTCCCAGTGGCCCATCCCCAGACCCTCTGACTGTGAACAGCACGTGCCCAGCTTGCTTCACTGCTTTGGAAATCTGCTACCAGGGCCTCACAACAGCTGTGAGCCTGCGTGATGGTTGAATGGGGAATGCATGTCCCCGAAACTCAACTTAGACAGGTCAAGTTCTAGACTTGCTTTCACAGTCCTTGTACCCACTCTGTAGACACAGGGACTCTCTCCAGCCACACTGATGGAGTCAGTGATTCTGATCCATCTGGCTACCATCCACTCACTTACTCATACATCCATGCCCCCACCCATCCATGTGGTTCCTTCCTGGGCCAGGAACTGCTGGGCACTGGAGATACTGTAGGAATTGTGACAACCATGGTGCTACCCTTGAGGCTATTTACTTAATGAGATGGAGGGATAATGCTAAACTCATAACCAAAGCAAGAATTAAAGTGAGATACGGTTTCATAAGAAGGGAACCTGCCCTGGCTTGGAGCGTCAGTGAAGTACTATTTATGGGAGTGACTGTTCAACAACGGAGACCTAAAGAATAAAACGAAATTCAACTAGTGCCAGTGGGTTGGGCTTGCATTCCAGACAGAGGGAATAGTGTCTGTGAACACCCTGAGAGGGCTCGATTCAGGGAGCTCAATTTCGTTTTGAACCCTATAAACATCGTTGTGTCCTGGGCCTAGAGAGTTTCCCCAAGGAGGCTGGAGGTATGGGCAAGGTCGGATGCCCAGGGCAGCACTGCCACATGGAGGAGGCAGGGCTTATCCAGATGCTGAGGACTAGATCTGGCTTTCCAGCCTTCACTGAGATTGCTCTCTGGAGGGAGTGGAAGGCCAGGGAGCAAGCAGGTAGCCTTAAGGCTCGTGGAACCATCTTCAAATCAATATGGAAAGACCCTCAACTGTGAAGTACCTTCAAATCAGTACCTTCCATTTCTGTTTTTGCTTAAAGTTCCACAGGATCCAACTTAAACTACATTGAGTGGAGGCGAGCCCACTGAAAATTAACAATTTTCTTTGAAAAAGTTCCCCCAAACTGTGAGTTTAGATAGGGATTTACCATATCTAGGAAATAGTCTTTTCTTTTTCACTTAAGAAGAAGAGATATATAAAAAAGAAGAAAAGACATATTTGCATGAATGCTTAAATTATAATCTGAATAAAATGACTTTGCATATTGAAAAAAATACAAATTGCTTAAACTACATTTCATTTTACATATTTTATTCCCAATAGCTAATGTTTTAAAGGATATACATAAAATTATTCAGTGACAGAAAATTAGAGTGATTAAATATATCATATCATTGCCTAGTGAAGCTTTCTATTATTTTAATACTATTTCTAAAATAAAGGAAAGTAACTATTTTATCATTTATGTAAAGCTCATAAGTAATTAGCATGTAGATTTTTTTTTTTTACAAATAATTTAGTTTAACATTTGCTTCAATACATTTGGATGTAATGACAGTATATGCCTTATGGATATATTCATATATTATTAACTCTAAAAGAAAAAAATAAGAATCCAATTTACATTATTTTAGATTACAGTTTTTCAAATGAGGCATTACAATTTAGTTTGCAGTAAAAGTTCTATAACTTTTGAGTTCTAGAAATTATAGAAAAGACAATAAAAATTAGCACTGATTTTGCTGCTAAATTAAAATGCTGAGATTCATTTGATTTAATGCCCTTAAAACATATGCTGTTCTTCCTAAAATAAGGTTGAAGTCTTGAGTAGTGAAAAATAGGTACAATCAATGACAAAAGGATAGATGTTGTTATTACACAAAAGGACCAAAAGTCAGAAAAATGATACATACCCAGAATAACTGGGGAAGGGATAGCAAGAAATATTAGGGAGAAAGTAAATGCAACTAGTGGTTCCTATTCAGCTTTAGGCTCCTGGGGAGTTGAGAGTTGGTGGGGGAATTACTGAGCATAGCTGTTTTTCACAATTAGGAAGGACAGGGCTACACTCAGTGTATAAATTTACTTTGATAGAGTGTCTGGACTCAAGCCTATAGAAGATGACACCCCAGTTTCTTCTTTCAGAGTGATTTAGAGCACCCAAACTCACAGTCTGAAAATACAAGCACGTGCTGTCGCACACACGCCCCTGAGTTCTGATTTATACTGTATAAGTCATGAAATACACCCGCAAGGCCTACTGAGGAGACACAGTGCTCCTTCTCCTTCTGGCATGCTATACAAGAGGCTTAATTTTAATCAAAGTAGGGAAAGAAGCAAGACCAGCCTCCCACTGGGGAGAAATGTCTGATTACAATGGGTCTGATAACTCCAATCCCATATAAGAATAAGCCTGTCACCCTGCCTACCAGGGCCGTTCCTTTTCACAGATAGGGCTGGACAGTCCCCACATTAGTTTTGGGGTGACTTTTCCCTGTTCAAACCAGTGATTGTGCAAGTGATTTTTGTAAAGCAGCAACAAGAATATTGGTTTTCCATTAACAAATTTTTTTTTTTATTGAGGGCTTTACTATGTGCCAGGTACTATTAAAAGGGCTAGAGATAAATCAAGAAAAAGTCAAACATTCCTACAATGCTCTCAATGCATAGCATAGTAGACAACTTCATTATTATTAAGGAATCACCTTTTAACTCCAAACTCTCCTTTTCAATTTGTTTTGTGATATTGAGTCTTGACTACCACAAATCCCATTTCTGTGTTGCCACCTGCTCCCTATTCAAGTCCACCAACAGCCCACAAATAGAGGATGGGGCAGATTGAGAAAGGGGTAAAAATCTGTCTTTCCTATTAAGCCCCTGCAAACTTCTTATCCTCCCCCTCACTTCCTATCTTCCCCCCACTTCTTTTCTCTCCCCATGGACTTCCTGTTTGGCTTCTGTGCACTTCCTGTCTGTTTCCTGTAAACTTCTTGTTGCTCCCTGTGAACTTCGTATCTGCTCCCTATGAACTTCCTGTCTGTTTCTGTGAACTTTTGTCTGTTTCTTGTGGACTTCCTTTCTGGCCCCTGTGGGGTTTCCTGTCTAGCTTCTGTGGACTTCCTGTTTGTTCCCTGTAAACTTCCCATTCTTCCCTGTGGACTTCCTGTCTACTCCCTGTAGACTTCCTGTCTCTTCTGGGTGAACTTCTTGTCCGTTCCCTGTGGACTTTTGTCTGCTCCTTGGGGATTTCCTCCTGTCTAGCTCCTGTGGGGTTTCCTCTCTGGCCCCTGTGGGCTTCCTGTTTATTCCCTGTAACTTCCTGATTGGCCCCTGTGGATTTCCTGTCTGTTCTCTGTGAACTTCCTGTTGGCTCCCTGTGGACTTCCTGTCTGGCACCTATGTGCCTTCTATTTGTTTCCCCTTCCTGCCAGTCTTGCCTCATCCTGGCAGGGGCAGCTTGCTTCAGGAGCAACAGCTGTCTCCTCAGATTCCTAGCACCAGGCAGGGATTTGAGACCCTACTGGAAGCTTCTGAATTTTAATAACCCCAAACTTGCCCTCATTGGTGGCAAGGAGGGCAAGGAACCAAGGAACCTCCTTGGTTCTCCCGTCCTTGGTGGTGCCGCTGATTCTTGCAGTTGCTGCATAGTGGTGCTCTAGTATTCCCTTTTTAATTTTTCAATTCTTTAAAATTTCACATGTATATTAAGAAGATAAAATCAGGCTGCTCAGTTTGAACCTTAGGTAAGGTAAGATCTTGCTTTTGAGAGCCTGGTTTTATTGAGACTCTTTTAGTCTGTTTGGGTTGGACTTTTGTATGAATAGCCATTCTTTTAAAAAGTAGGCTTCAGGCCAGACACAGCAGCTCCTATCTATGATTCTAGCACTTTGGGAGGCTGACAAGGGAGAATCACTAGAGGCCAGAAGTTCAAGACCAACCTGAGCAAAAGCAAGACCCTGAATCTACAGCAAACAGGAAGATTATCCAGGCATGCTGGCACACTGCCGTAGTCCCAGGCTGGGAGGCTGAGGGAGGAAGATCACTCAAGCCAGGAGTTTAAAGTTACAGTAGGCTTTGTTGATGTCACTGAGCTCCAGACCAGGAGACAGAGGAAGACCCTATCTTAAAAAAAAAAAAAAAAAAAAAAAAAGGTTTCAGGATCCCTGTCCTTAGATGGTCCTGGACATGGGTCACGCCTAGAAGCAACAGCAAAGACTATGGGGATCATGTCCTGCTCCTCCCAGGGGATAACGCTTGCTGTTTTCAGGTTTATCTTGGCCAGGAAGAACCATTGCTACACTGTTCTGCAGATGAGCACCATTCCAATGACTTTTATGACTTTCAATGACTCATTGGTGACAGAGATATCACACAGGGACGTCAGGAGCACCAGACAATAACCAGAAGGAAATCCTGTGATTCTGTCCTCTCTCACGTGACTGGGTACAGATCTCCAAACCAAGGACTTATCTGCTTTATTTTTAAATCTCTACACATATTCTAACATTTAAACTCTATCAGTTGGTTCTTCCATATCATGAAAGGTAGTATCCAGAATTTCTCAGTGAGGACATCACTGGACAGAGAATTTAAAAATGTGCATCTTAGACCCATCTAACAACAGTGGGTTTTTTTTTTTTTGGCAGTTTTTGGCCAGGGTGGGGTTTGAACCTGCCACCTCTGACATGTGGGGCTGGCACCCTACTCCTTTGAGCCACCGGCACCGCCCACCAGTGGCTTTATAACATCCACAAGTCTCTATATCCCTGTGGATCTCAGTTTCATCACCTCAAAACGAAGGCAAGTGAGACAAACCCATAGTTATGGTTAAAATTTGATAATCATCTAACTTGTGCCTACAACTAATAGTAAACTAGTAGAAAAATTTGTAGTTACATCAAGTATAAAAGTTTACCTTATAACATGTTACTCTGATCTCTTTCTAGTGATAAAATACATTTGTTTCTGTTAATTTCAACATTTGACTATTATATTTATTCTTAACCAATTAGCATAAATCTATAAAAATTTTCATACTTTCCATTAATTCTTATAACCCCTTCTTAAATGTCCTAATCTCCACCAACTTTCAGCATACTTTATCTCAGGAACCTGACTCTTCCTCCCTGCCCCCCAAGACTGGCACTGTCATCTGCCTATGGGTACCATCATCATCTTTGCAGAGAGGGACACCTTTCTCTCAACACGCACATTAACTCTCCTGACCACCCCCCACGTGGGTTCTTCCTCCTTTTTACTCTTGTTTTATTTACCTGGCTCAAGAGCATTTAAAAAAGTCAGTTGAAAACTTGGCCGTATTTCAGACAGCTTCCTGGGATTTATTAGGTGCTTTACAAAAATCTCTCAATGACTAGGATTTCCAGGGAATCCCTGGAGTTTGTGGCTGGAAATAAAACTTAGTGCATTCAAACCAGAGTCTTGAGTGGGTTTCCAGCCAAGTGAAAGAATAAATAAAACTGAGGAAGTTTTGCAACAGTTTTGAAAATGAGAATAAGATTTGAGAAGTGCTAGTGGCCATTCCATGCATTGATGCCTCAGCAAACATCATGTTTAATATGAGGGGAGATCAAGTTCACACACATTTGATGCCAGGAATAAACTGACTTTTCTTTTTCTTTTTTTGGTAAAGTGCTAATACAAGTATAAAACCTTCATGAAACCCCTTAAGGAAATTCATTTTTGTCATATGCAACAGAAAGTATTTCTGAAAAAAAAAAAAACTCCATTTGAAAGTATAGACTAATGGAATTTCTAAAAATAGTTTTGTCAAAAACCCTAATGATGAAATCATTTCTTATTAAAGTATATATTTCAAAAAAATGGATGGTGCTTGGCTTTATTCATAGAAAGAAATTAGATGAAATAAATTATAAAACTAATTTTGTATTCTTTCACACCCAAAAATAAAGGTTGAGTCTTTTTGTTTGTACATTCAAAATGCAATCATTTGTTCCTATAGCAAAAGTAAATTTGGGTTTTGTGTAACAAAAACTTAGGCACATTAAGATGAATAAAAAAGAATTCTTGAAGAGTTCATTGTCTAGTCTTAAAAAACTCTGCAAATAGATAACTACACAATGAAATCACATGCGCTTTAACAGAAGCTCCTGATATACTACAAATGAGGTCATGAAGCTCACAGAGTTAAATTCTGAGGAGACTGGCACTGGAATGGAAACCAAAAGAGAAAGTCATTACACCTTAGACCAGCGGTCCTCAAACTTTTTAAACAGGGGGCCAGTTCACTGTCCTTCAGACCACTGGAGGGCTGGACTATAGTTTAAAAGGACAGGCAGCAGCTAAGCAGGGCAGGCAGCGGCAGCAAAAACACCCAGTGGGCTGGGTAAATGTCCTCGGCAGGCCACATGTGGCCTGCAGGCCATAGTTTGAGGACACCTGCAGGCTTAGACAGTGTTGATGGGCGATGACATGGAAACCTATTCATGTAAGCCTGCAGGTCCCTGTAGGGCCACACCAGCCTCATAACTGAAGGAAACCATATCGTGGTTT
Source organism: Galago senegalensis (assembly GCA_963575145.1). NCBI lineage: Eukaryota > Metazoa > Chordata > Mammalia > Primates > Galagidae > Galago > Galago senegalensis. The sequence goes on along the minus strand of CAUYTI010084372.1, from coordinate 20,383 downwards.
CAAAGGCTGGGTCTGCAGTCAGACTGCGTAGGTCCAAATCCCACTCATCTAAGAATTAGTCTGGGAGTCACATGCTCAAGGGGGACAATCAAGTAGCCTTGTGCAGTCGTCTGTAAAATGTGTTATTACGGGAGTGGTCGGCCTCACCAGACTCAGATAAGTTTGGTAACCACTGCACAGGGAACGTGCTTCCCAAGCCAGTTATCTCAGAGCAGCAGAGCCAAGCCACAGTGAGATACCACTTCACATTCACTAGGACAGCTAATTTTTTTTTAAAAGGACAATAATAAGGGTTGACGAGGATATAGAAGAGTTGGACTCTCACACATCGCTGGGGCAACGCTAATGTGCAATGGGATAGCTGCTATGGAAAAAAGTTTGAGAGTTCTTTGAAATATGAAGCATAGAGTTTTATAAGAACCATGAATTACACTCCTAAGTATATACACCAGAGAAAGAAAACACGCACCCACACAAAAATCGTACACACATGTTTATGAAGCATTATTCACAGTAACCAAAATGGTGAAAGCAATAATGTTCCCCACTGATAAATGGATAAATAGGATATGTGGTGTGAGCATACAATGGGTTATGGTCATACTTAGCAGCGGAAGGGTATAAGGCACCAGTCATACCTCAGCGTGGGTGAGCCTTTACCAGTCACGCCTCAGCGTGGGTGAGCCTTTATCACGCTCTGCTGAGTGAAGGATGCTCACACAGAAACCACACACCGTGGGCTTCTGTTTAGAATAAGTGGCCGGATCAGGCAAATCTGCAGGGGCAGAAGGTACACGGGGTGCCTAGGATGGGGACAGGGTGCTGTGCACTGATGGTGAGGGTTTCTTTTTGAGGTAATATAAATGTCTCCAATTAGATTCTGTTGATATTTGTACAATTCTGTGAATATACTAAAGACTACCAAATTATACTTTTTAAATGGTGAAACTCCATTGGAGTTCATCAATAGAGTTAGTTAATTAATTTAGGGGCAAAATATATCTCAATCAACCTATTTTTTCTAAAACAGTACCTGTCCCTTAGACTTGCAATCAGGCCAACTGAGATACCGAATGTCAGACAAGGCATTTGGCACAAATAATCTATGAGCTGTTCTGGTTCTTTCTGCCATCGTCATTGTCATCACTGTTCTCGGTACTGTAACTAGTCCAGTAAGTCCGCCTGTCATTTAACCGCATCTTAGGGAGCCCCTACGGAGACACGACACACATCTACATCGTGTGGCTGGTGACCACACAGATTTGTGATGTCAGTTGGTAAAGACAAATATCACAGATAGCATTTTTATAAAAATTACCCTTATTTAACTAAACAAAAAATATTTTAAGTCTTCTTGGGCCCAGATCTGGCAGGCTCCATCCACACGCAGTCCTAAGATCACTCATTATTCACATGCTGTTGTGAACATGAGATCTAAAGTAAATGCTGGTCTACTTTTGCCTTTCTTCTTCATGAATATTACTTACTATACATAGGACCCCACCACCAACTATTCACTTTCACAGGGTTCCTCAAATCAATCATCAGAGGATGACACTCAAAATCTGAGAATCAGGGGAAAAAACAATACATTGGTTTGAAAATTACATCATCTCACAATTGTAAACTGTTTTTTCCTAAATTAACACTACATGGTGCTATACTGTTAATTTTTAAACTTAAGAGCGACACTCTCATCCTGTAGATTAAACAGAGAGAGTAGAATATAGACCATTCCCACTAGAAGGTGTCTTGTTTTCAAAGTGCTTCCCCTGGGATCTGCAAAGGTGTGTCCTGTTTTCAGGTGAGATGTGGATGGAGAGGAGGGACTCCCAGGAACACCCACATCATTAGAGATGGGGACAGAGAGGAGGAACTCCCAGGAACCTCCCACATCATTAGAGATGGGGACCGAGAGGAGGGACTCTTGGGAACCCCCGGCATCATCAGAGACGGGGACAGAGAGGAGGGACTCCCAGGAACCCCCGACATCATCAGAGACGGGGACAGAGAGGAGGGACTCCCGGGTACCCCCGACATCATCAGAGACGAGGATGGAGAGGAGGGACTCCCAGGAACCCTCAACTTCATTAGAGAGCTGGCCATTCAGGGCCAGCTTGAAGCCCTGTAAGAACATTAACTGAGATCCACTTTGGACTTTAATTAGAAGCGGAAAGAACTGAGAATGATGACGGCAAAACAAAAAGGCGCCTGATGTAAAGAGGCTGTTTCCAGCCTAATGTGCTGTTTCTCTTACAGTGTTAACAGGTTAGGAAGCTGAGGAATGAGTAACCGTTAGGAAGGACAGTCCAGAGCTGGCAGCGAAGGAGGATCTCATTCCATATTCTATTATCTGGCTAAAGAAAGAGGGCTTTTTAATTCTTCCTTTTTCTTCTTTACAATGCCTTGGATACATCCTACCAAACATGAAAGCAAACACTCCTGAACCTCACACCCTAAATTTAGCTGAGGTCACGTGCACAGAGACCAGCTGCAGACACAGTATCAGGGAAGGTAGAGGGTATGTATTTGGGAGATCGATGGTGAAGAGATACAACTTTCTATTCCAGTGACCCCAATATCAGATGCCAGCATTTATTCTCCAGAGAAGCACTTTATCCTGTTTCTTATCATTTCTTTCTTTTTTTTCTTTTTTTAAGACAAAGTCTTAAGCTGTCATCCTGGGTAGAATGCCATGGCATCATAGCTCATAGCAACCTCAAACTCTTGGGCTTAAGTGGTTCTCTTGCCTCCCAAGTAACTGGGACTACAGGAGCCCACCATAACACCTGGCTATTTTGTTGTTGTTGTTGCAGTTGTCATTACTGTTTAGCTGGCACAGGTCAGGTTTGAACCAGCCAGCCTGGGTGTATGTGGCTGGTGCCCTCCCCACTGAGCTATCGGCACTGCTAGTTTTTCATCATTTCTTTATCTTTTGTGTATATCTGAGTTCTAATTTTCACTATTAACTTACATCAAGTTCACAGAGAGCTGGAGATTTCGGGCAGCTGCTGCCCACCTCAACCACAGGACAGATGGCAGGGCAGGGTCTCTCACGGGAGAGACAGGGACATTGGCAAGCTTGCAGCACCTCGCCCACACTTCAGGAGCAAATCTAGGTTGCTGAAGCCTGGAGGGCACAGCCACCTAGCTGCCACACAGCAGCTTCCACTTCTGGGTTAAGGCTTCTCAGAAAAAAGCCCAGGGAGCGCCATCTTCACTCTGTGCACTATGTGAAGAGTTCCGGCCCATTAACTGAGGAAGGTCTATTTTTCTAAGGGGAGTGAGGAAAAAATCAGCCACGTTGTTTTCATGCTTAACGAAAGTGCCAAATAACCGCCACCCCGCCCCTGGCAACTCAGACCAAAAGCCTCTTGCAGATCGAAGTAGAAATGAGATCAACTTGTATCAAATTCCCCTAAATACCAGCATGTTCATATTCAAAAAAATATTTTTATAGGACTTGGCATTTGTGTATATTTTATGGACTTGGTTATGAATCCATGTCCCGTCCTCTCTCTCACACACACAAAAGCCCTATAAGGTCCAGGGGCCGCTTTTCCTCTCCTCAAACAGGAAAGAAAATTTAAGTCAGACTGAAAGCATTTCCGAGAGAAGCAATGTCCAAACACCTGTTGCTAAACCTGTAACATCCTCAAGACTGTGACGTGTTTTGATCACACATGTCCACTCTGCCATCAACAGTACATTTCATTCATCTCTGTCTCTAACTCACCTGTAGTCAAGAATCCCAGTGTAACCTAAGACTTCTTTCTTCTAACAATATGAAAATATTTTAAGAAAAGGTGAAGAAAAGTCATTGAAATTTCAACTTGGGTGGGCCTGCGGGACGCAGGGAGATTATCGACTTGGCCAGATAATTCTCACTCCAGGACCCCAGTGAAGTATGGCACCTAAAGTGATGGGCACTGTCCAGCTCCGATAGCCAGACCATGGGAAATGCACCAGCAACCCAGGGCAACTGCCGAGGCCCTGTCGTAGATGAACACTCTGACTTATAAGCATGTGACCATGATCAGAATACCAGATGCAAACTACTGGAAGTCATTTGAACAATCTGATCAAATGATCTGTATCTGGTGAATACTGCTGCTGTTCTACTTCAACGAAGACATTTCTTCAGTTTTTATAATGGGCCAGGTAAGTTAGAGGTAAAATGTTTTCTAAGAAGTTAATGTGCTCAGACCTGGCCAGAAGTTCTCCCACAATTATCTTAAAATAGCAACTGGGTGGGTATACATGCACAAAGTATTCCAGAGTCCTGCCTGGCCCCCTGCTAATCCACACAGCACGGCCACGCCATTCCGAGGACGTCTCTGGTCACGCGTTCCCCATTCACACACCACCACCTGTGTCTCACACTGGTACTGTGAGCTGTACTCACCAAGCCTTGGCAGGTGGAAAGGGCCACGGAGGAATTTCTGTGGGCTCGCACAGAGCCTTGGTAGAAACAGAAGTCCTCCGGCAGCAGAGTCTGCACAGACTTGGTGCCTCCCTTCCCCAAGGTCTGCACGATAAATCCTGGAGCCACGAGGCTGCTGGAAGTTCTCAAATCCATGTGGAAATCGTGCCTGGTGCCTTTCAGGTGAAGGTGAAGAGAGTCAGCTCCTAACTGGGCGGCCGCTCTCCTCCGTCTCTGATGAGGGCTGATCTCGCGAGACAGGGGCTCTCCCCTGTGGTCAACCTCGTAGGCAGAGACCAGGTCAAATTCTGAAATCAGAAGATGAGGAGTGACTGAGCCATAGCAAGATCCTGGGAAGAATCGGGAGTCTTAGAAAAGAAGGCTGACTTAGCAGGGGCCACTTTGACCTAGTGAAAAACGCTGGAGGAAGACGCACCCCTTACCCATTCTCAGTTCAGTGTATATGATGCCACATCTGAGTTAAAGGGGAAAACCGAGGGTGAGGATGCAGCCCTTACTGGAGTTGAGGCTGCCCTGCAATGTGTCAGGACCAATCTAGAATATGCTATGATGCGTACAAGGGAAAATGAATTCTTCACCAAATAAAACTAAAACTGGACTTTTAGGATTACGTTTCATAAATTTTAGTGGTAAGCCAATTATCATATGTAATCTTCCTATAGTTTTAAAATCTTAATTTTAACAATATTCTTTCTGCACTTTACAGATATCTTCATTGAGCTGATAGGAAATTTTAGTTTAAAAATACCTGCAATTTGGCAGAAAACAGTTAAAAAGAAAAATAGGCAAAGCACTCTCTGCTGTTGAGTTTTTTAAATATTTTGTCACTAAATCATGGGACATGCAGGAGAAATGAGGAGACACATAGCACACAAGCCTCAGGGTTCCCGGGGCCGACACTCAGCAAGGCTCGTGTTGAGTTTGCTCCCACTGACCTCCCTGTGGCCTGGGCTCTTGGACTTGATCAGATTTCACGCTCCGAAGCCTTTCAGAAACGTGCACCACATTCTTGTTTCCACTGTAATGTATAAGGTCCTGGCCTAAATCATAGTCAAATAAATGACTTCCTTTACAAGGGTAAGGAAAGGACACCCCAAGGAGCTCTCAGATTTCAGGGGCCCACACAGGGCTGCAGGGCTGCGACCCAGGCAATCTCTGCAGGACACATTCCCTGTTCATTTGAGCCACTGCTTCTCTGCAGGAAAGGCAGAGAGGGACCTGGAAGCTTCCTCAGGGTCCTGAGGGGCGGCCCTGCTGTTTTTCTATAAACATTTAGAAAATGATCATTTGTCTTTCACAGCTGTAAGCAGGTTTGTCCTCTCATTACCACCATAATAGTGTCATCTCTGCTATGTAGAATCAAGGGAAAGGTTGTTTCTCTCCTAGATGGGCCAGAACTTGGATGGGAGGGGACAGGGTGGCCTCCTGCCATGGGTCTGATCTTGCTGCGTGCCACATTCTCAGCTCAGCCCTGGACTTTCAGGCCATGTGAAGATGGCTTTGTTAAGGCTGGGGTTACAAAATATTTTAGTTAACAAGTTGTTAGCTTGGTTTTTACCTTTTAAATATTTAAGCTTATAGTATGTGTGCCTCCAACTGTGTTAGGAGAGGGCCTGCATCCTAGCCTGCTTTTATCACCAGAAAGCATCAGAACACAACAGGTCAGAGTGACCCCAGGACTTCCTCCAAACTTACTCTGAGGTGTCTTTGCAAAGGATGTCAAGCCCAGGCACCAGAGTAGGTCAGAGGTCTCACTCTACACCAAGATGGACAGTCCTCAAAGTCCCCAGATTCAACTTCCTCTTACTTGTTTAAGACCCTCTACTATCCTAAGAACTCCTCCCCCTATTCTTTTTACCACATATGCGGTTAGGAGACTGGTCTGTTAGGTGCTTCATAATGAGGGCCCTTCTCTGCTTTGGCCTGAGCTGGACACATTTTGGGGAATCACAAGATAAAATAAAACAGCATCTACAGTAATGGGATGTGGTCAGCAGTGATGGTACTGAGGTCATTTCTTCTTTCTGGAAGAAGAAAAATAATTTTTTTTTTTTTGGCCAGGGCTAGGTTTGAACCCACCACCTCTGGCACACGGGGATAGCGCCAAGAGAAAGTTTTTTTCACAACCCCAAATCTTTCAGCACAGACACTTATTCACATGTGTCCCAGCAGGCAGCCGAATGGTTACACTGGAGCACAGGACTGGAGCAGGGAGTAGACACTGCATGGTCAGAATAGGCCATGGAGGCCGTTTCTAACTGGAACTTAGTCGAGGCAGAGAGGGTGGGGGATGGGTGGAGAGGTGCTGCCTGGGGAGCCCTGGGGTGGGGTGGGGGGGCTGACACAGGATGCGGTGAGGGTTAAGGCCAGGCAGACAACCCTGTCCAGAAGGTGCTATGCCCCAGGATTCTCTCTTCCTTAGGTCACAGCTTTGATTCAACCCTGCTGAGCCCAGAGCCAGCACTCTGCCCCTCCACCACAGGCCATCCTGCGCATATGAACGTGCCCTCTGAGGGTCGCTGGCACAGAGGCAGGTGCTGGCTGCAACTGACCATTAACATATATATCAAAGCAGAGAACTCACGTCTCACAGGGTAAAACCCATTGGAACTTTTAATATTTAACTCCGAGAATGAGAAAGCTAAAGTAGTCTGGTTAAACGGTAAGCAAGGAAAGAAGGGGGGCAGAGGCATCAGGAGGGGGCAGTCTGGTTTGGGCATGTAGGTCCTGGGCTGTCCCCAGACCCTCTTCAAGACAACATGGAAAGTGCACCCCTGAGAAAGCACTGGGTCCTCAAACCCTTTCCCCACAGCGGGATTCCTGCCCCCTCAGGCAGGACTGGCTTTGGGGATTGGAAGGAATATCCAGGGTGATGTGAGATGTGAGATGCGAACCCTCCCACTCTGCCCCGCAGGCTGCTCAGGGGAAGGGCCCACCTCACCAGCAGCTCCCACTTGCCGCAGTGGAGGACAGAGAGAAAGTAGTTGGACTCGTTCCAGACTGTTAATTAGCATGTTCCCTCGCACAGAAAAACGTGATCAGTGTTATCAAGAAACCAAACTGTCCCCAGCTGATGGATAAGCCACATTCTTATAACCTTTCCTTATTTCAGGGGCAGATGATACTTGCCCTTTATCAGGGAGACACATTTATCTTGCAAAATAACTACTTGTGAGCCTTTTTTACATAAATACACAGAGTGCTGTGCTGGTAAACGCTGGGCAATAAGCTATCTGGGGAGAACAGCCCGGTGTTGGGCATTTCCCAGTTTCCCTGATATGAATCCTTCCCGTGGCTGATTTCAGTTAGTAGCCACTACCGGACAGAATGTCCACCGAACAGGTGCAACAGATGAAAGTAACCTCGCAAGCAGAGGCTACAGGAAAGTACAAGGACGGACAGTTCGTTTGTAAACTCACCCTAGAAAAAGTGAGACGTACTCACTGCTATCATGCTAGTCACCAGATGGCCCAGGGGAGCACATCCAAGGTGACCTCAGAGATATTCAGCAGTGAAGCAGGTATCACTTTTCTAAGATGAGTTCACAGACTCAACTGTCCCACCTTGTATAGTAACATAATTATTAACTGAAGAATTTGAATATTTTAATATTGTCTTTAAATGAACATTATCTCTCTTTTCATGTATTTTCATTTTTAACAATTAGCTTAACAATTCCTGAAAAGGCAACAATGTGCTCCCAGGAACCAGTAGCCCTGGGGCTGGCGCAGTGGCTGCTGCCCTCCGTCAGAACACTCATCCAGTGGAATGACCAGGATCCTGCCCTGGCATCAGGGAGAGAGACCCCACTGTCCAGTGGTTCTCCACTGGGGGTGATTTCTCCCTTCTCCTGCCCCCAGGTGGAGTGTCCAGCTGTTTTTTGGTTGTCACATAGCAGGTGGGAAGAGCTAAGCCCCAGGGATCTAGTGGGTAGGATCTGGGCACACCCCACAGCCAAATGTCCACACTGCCAGGGCTGGGAAGTCCTGAGTCCTTAAACACAGGCTCTCAGTTACGTGTAAATGACTGTGGAAAGGTCATCGCTGAAGAATTCAGGGAATGTAGGAAACACCGCCCCTCCCACATGCTCACTGCTACTTGGAGGGAGGTCACAGCAGAACTGCAGTAAATCGAACATATTGAATTAACTGTAAGCTTATGTTTTAATGAGTTTGTGATCACAAAACTCTTGGTTTGTGATTACACACACAAAAAATTAGTGACGGTACTGACCTTTGAACATCGTGGCATCTTGGTCCTATTATAGATGTTTTTATTAAGGAGAAAATAATTACAGATGGCTGCTCAGCTCAGTACCCTGAACCACTTGATTTCCAAAGGACTTTTTGACCACAGAATCAAATCTAGGAAGATGCTGCTTTATAATAGAAAGGGTGGCATGAGGTGGAGACCTCGGAGTGTGCCCAGTGGCTCGTACCAGCTTCAGACAGCTGAGCTTGGACAATGCTTCCTAACTCACAGGAATCAGAGAATGTTACAAATCAGAGCTCCATGTCCCCCTCACCCCACCTGAAGGGCCTGTTCTTAAGCATTTGCAAGTAAACACCTGGCCAACCCAAATGAGGCTGCCCTGGCTCATGTTCTTTAAAAGTTTGAAAACTGGGTGGCATTTGGGAGTAGGGTGCCGGCCCCATATACTGGAGGTGGCAGGTTCAAATCTGGCCCCAGCCAAAAACTGCAAAAAGCCTTACCCTGGAAGCTGACATCCTGTGGAAGGTAAGAAGTTGGCACGTCTCTGACACGTCTTTTTTCTTAGCAAGAGCTACTATTTTTGTTAGAAAGGTAAATTTGTAGAAAAAAAGCATCCAAGACTTTTCTTAAGGAATAAAGAAAAGCAACACTAACTCAGTAAAAAGGAGGTGTGCTTCATAGCTGAAGATGGACTTTATCATGGTCTGAAGATGGAATTTGTCTCAATTTACTTATCCATTTTATTGCTTCAAAAAGTATATGTGATTCTCTTTCCTATTGCATAATTACTCCAGACACCCAGAACTGGCAATAATAGTTTGAGTCATGTGTTATTTTACACAAAACAGATGGCCACAAATAGTGACATCAACATCAAAACCAACTTGTGTATCGGATACCTAGACGTGCTCCCAGCATCACACCAAGGACAAACTAACATGACTATTCCAGATGGAAACCAGCAAGGCTGCAGGAGAGTCTTTCCTCTGCTAGTGCGGGTATTTGCTGTAGATGCCCACTTTCACAAGTTAGCCTGGTATAAAAAATTAGGGCACTAAAGTGCTTACCAGTGTGTTATAGGGGATGAGGGTAAGCTGTGTCCATGAATTGGAACTTCACTGGTGATGGTCTGCACCTTCCCCTTCAGGATCTGACCTAGCCAGGTGAGTGGTTGTCATGGAAACTTTGGGCTGGGAGCCCCGCTGATCAGAACAGCATTCCCATAGCAGCCTGCTCACGGGGTGGGGGGATGGTGGTGGGGTGGGTTAGGGGTGGGGGGGTGGGGGTAGGGAGGTGGGCCTGGGGTGGGGGGGTGGCTGAGAACGTGAGAATGGTTTTCAGGGTAAAGCACACTTACGCAGGAAGCCTGACTTGACTTCCTCACTGGCTTTCTGTGTATAATGGTCTTACTTGAGAAATTGCCTGGGTCCCTTTGGAATTTTCACCATTTGGGGAAACTAAAATTTCTTACCAAAATCTTATCAAAAAGGTGAGTTACAATTAACTTCTAACACAATTGCTATATATTAGAATGCACCGTAAGCCAAACATTAAAAGAGAATAACACACACTTATGTGAACTTTTCTTCATTTTCTTTTGTAGACACATGGTGAAAAATTATTCTAAACATTTTATATCATTTGCATCTAGCGCCCTCTGGTGGTCCTTACCAAAGGGCAAGCATCAATCTGATGGTTTGGGTACTATTCACGCACTCCTTCAACAGGGAAGAATTTCCACAGTGAATGCAAATATTAAATTCTTTGTGTTATTTTGTGAAAATGAAGAAACTGCATTTAAGAATTTTGAATTATTCTTTAATGTTCTAGATTTTTTCTGACAATACATTGAGAAAATCAAACCTAGTTCTTCCTACAAAGGTCAATTATTAACAGTTGAGATGGCAATTTATAGTCAGAAGAAATGCAAAATATTACATAATGATTGCCAACAGATGGGTTTAGATTAAAAACAACCTAGCAACCCGAGCTGCACACCTGCTTTCTCCTTTACCTAATGCAGTATCAAGACACAGGGATCCATTCCAATAAGACGTGACATTTGCAAACGCCCCTTGTGAGCTGCAGAAGCAAGACCAGGTCCTGCTAAAGGATCAGACTTGCCTTATGCAAATCGTGGCACAAGATGCGAACGTTGCTTCCAAGGTCACGATTGGCTCATCAGACACTTCACACACTACTGAGCTTCAAGCCCCGGTTCTCAAAGGGCATTAACTCAAGTGATAAGCAGTGAGGGGAACTGACCCCCTTCCGCTTCTGCTATGAGGATAGGAAAGATGGAGAAAGCCTTCAATTTAAAAAGGAAGAGGAGGATCTGGAGAGAGGAGCGGACCAGGAGGGTCGTATGCTCTAATGGTTTTGATCTATATGTTAACACAACTGCTAGTTTCGTCCTAAGTTCTTTAACTTTTAAAAAACATATTTCCCCGTCTTCTCCTAATGTTACAGCAATAATTGCTAAAACCCTTATTTGCTCCTTTCCCATGCATACGGTATAAATATTGTGGAAATCCACTTGATGTGCTCGCTCCTATAGTAAGAAAAACGTACAGCAGCGTCTTAAAAGTAGAGTTCCGTGGAGTTAGCAGAGCCATGGCACTTTATAAACCAGCGCCGGGCGTTACAAGCTGCTAAATCCCAGGGATCAGAAGCCCCCGCCTCTCGACTTACCGCCCGTTTCCATCCATCCCGGCAGCTCCTCGGGAGAGGGAGGATGCGGGACGCTCGGGCTCCTGGGCGCGGTTCCCACGGCGCACGCAGGTGCCTGCAGGAAAGCAGCGGCGACACCTCGGTGAGGCGGCAGGGACAGCGGGAGAGGACCCGCGGGAGGGACCTGCCTCCTGCCATCGGGGACTCTCGCTCTCCCGACTCACCCGCACACCTACCTGAGCCAAGAGCAGCACCCAGAGCGCCACGCAGCCCCGAGCGCGGCGCTGCGCGCCAGACAGGCACACGCAGGAGTTCATCCGGGGCGCTCGGAGGGGCCTGGGGGACTACTGACTGTCCCCAGCTGGGCGGCGTGAGGGTTTGAAGAGAGGACCCAACCGGGCAGAGCGCAGGAGGATCCCCCACAGAGGCTCCACCGCCCGCGCCCGGGTTATTACCGCGGCTCCGCGCTGCGCGGGGGCGGGGTGGCGGCCGGCGGCGGGGGTGGCTGCGGAGCACCCGCCCGAGCCCCGGGAGGGCAGCAGGAGGAGGGAGGTGAGGGGAGGAGGAGAGCTAGGGGAGAGGGGAGGGAACGGAGGTGGGCGCAGGGTCGGAGGATAGAGGAGGGACGGGAGGATGCAGCGGAGCAGAGGAGGGGAGGGGATTGGGGAGGAGAGACGAAGGGGGAGGCGGGGAGCAGAGTAGGGAACCTGAGCCAGAGGACGGACCCCGGCCCGGTGGAGGGCGGCCAGGTCGCGGACAGGGGCAGGTTGACCCTGTGCTACGTGCACCCTCGGCTCGCGGTCTAAGGCTGGGGACGCCAGTCACCCCTGGCTCGCGGCGGGCGCCCAACCCCGAGGGCCAGACCTGCCTAGCCAGAAGCACGGGACACCTGCACTCCTCATCCACTGTCCTTGGGCTGGCCCGACCTGCGCCCTGGGGCCCGCTGGGGTCCCCATTCACGCCCGTGGGGGGAGGGCGGGTGCAGGAAACTGGGCACCTGAACCTTCTCAGTGCCCCATCGACCCGCGTCTAAAGGAGAGCGCACAGCTGCGGGTTTGCGAAGTGACGAAGTGACCGGAGACTAGCTAGCATCTCTCGCCACTGCCCGGGGAAGCGCTCGGTGGCCGCGGGTGACATTCCCCGTTGACTGGCCTGCCTGGAGTGCCCGTGCCTGGCGGCTGGGAGCAGCTGGGGTTTCCGTGACCGGGGTTGTTGGGCTGCTGTGTGGACCCCACGAGGGCGCCGTGGTAGCGGCAGGTGCGCGGCCTTCAGCCTGGCCCGTACTTCTGCGCACTCCTGGGTGGGGTGGGCTTGCGTTTGAGAGTGAGCGCCGCAGGGACCTGCTTTTGTGTGTGCACGTGCGTGTCGGTGCCCGACCGTGTGAGAGAGCGCGTGTGTGCACAGCCGGCCTCTTGCCTTTGTGGTCCCCAGTGCCCAAATGTAGCGTCCTGGACAGGGACAGAAGATGCCCCGTCTGTGCCGGGGCCTAACCTGCTCCTTCTCTCTCTCTTTCAAATTTCTTCAAAAATGCAAACATTTTCACAGAAAGGCTTTAGTAGGAATGCACTAGAACACCCTCCCAATGCCTAACAAATGTCTGCCTGGGTTCCCTCTTGGGGAAGCTTACACTTGCCTGGGAAGGGCAGAGTCTCCAAAAATGTCCTTCCGGTGGGGGCAGCACTTGCCTTTGTCCTGGTAAAGGACATTGAATGCTGGACAAAGGTGTTCTCTAAGTACCTCCTCCGATTGTGCTCAGTTTAACATCAAAGGGAATCAGACTTTCCAGGGATCACATGGAGATACAGAGTATCCAGCGGTTCTTGTTCTAGGTGGAGATACAGAGTATCCAGCGGCTCTTGTTCTCCGTGGAGATACAGAGTATCCAGCGGCTCTTTTCTACATGGAGATACAGAGTATCCAACGGCTCTTGTCCAGCTAAGTACAAAAACATCAATGAAAGGATGGCTGGCGTCAAAAGACCCACTCTCAGTGTGTTTTTAAAACACTGCGCTTAATGAGTCTCTTTCCATCATGAAAAAAAAAAAACCAACATTCTTCACAATGTGCTTCCCTGTTCCTTTAGCTGAGCATGGAATGAGTGCTCATCCTAGATTATGTCTTCAGATAGCACACAAGATGGCACATTCTGGCTGAGATGGGAATCCCGGTGGATTCATAACAAGTTTAATAAAGGTCACAGAATGTGACACAGCAACTCACAGCCGCTTCTCAGTCCCAGCCCCGGTCACCAGGGTCACCAGTCCCTACACACCTGCCCTGCCTTCAGCCATACCCCCACCTGGTGCCTGACTCAGACACACACCACTCACTCCTGCACATGCCATAAGCATCACCCTGTGCCCCCATGAGGGAGCCTGTCCACAGAGGAAGGGGCTCTTGAACCCCAAGTACTTTCCAAGTTGATGCCCTTGGAAGTGGAATTCCATTCAGTCACCTGTCACTTCCACAGTCACACCCTGCCTCCCCCACCTCCTCCAGCTTCCAAAGGAAAAATCAATTCCTGTACTCTTTCCTTCCTGATTTTTTTTTCCTATGCACATTTAAAAAAAAAAATCAGTATGTCAGTAAGTCCCAGGGCCCAGGACACTGCTCCCTTGTGTGTCACAGAGAAGTGCACCCCTTTTGTGGCCCTCTGGAGGGATCTAGGCTTGGTGTGGCCCAGCATTTTGACAATACAGAGGACACCCTTTAAGATACAGTATATCATAAGTACAAATACAAAGCTGGCACTCGGCTTTAGAAAGGGTCGGTCTGGGGTGGGTGCCTCAAAGCTGATGTTTCATTATCTTCCTTAATGTGGGTGTGTGCCCTCACTGCAACCATAGTGACCCTGCACAGTAGCTGCAGGTGACCTCACCTCCAGTCCTCTTCAGACCGGCCTTCCTCCAGCCCTTAGACTGGGTGTGGTCTAGTGCCTATGATCACTTGCAGATGGCCTCAGCTGGGCCCAGGAGCCTCGGAGCACCATGCTCATTAGATCGTGTTTTCTAACAGGACAGCACGGAGGGAAGTCCAGGTTGTCCTTCACATGAAAGATGGGGACACTGCACCACTGTTATGTGGGGTATTAGTGGTGACACATGCTGCCATCCTGCCCTTCTGAGGCTGGCCGATGAGAAACTGCTGCTCCGCAGACTCCCACCCCTCACCCCCATCTGGTTTTGTGGAGACAGGCATGTACTCAAGCTATAGAAGCAAAGTGAGGAACAGCCAGGTGCACAGCGAGGGCAGAGGGCAGGTGGGTGGTGACATCACTTCTGGTATGACATCACTTCTGGAGGGCTACCCACCTTGCTGCTTCTGCCACATCCCTCAGCTCCTGAAGTTTTCCCAGGCCCCTTCTCACCTCTGCTTGTCCACTTAGCCCTAGTCTGGAAGGCCCCCTTCCCTGCCTTGAGCCCACTAAAGCCACCTCTCCTTTTCCAATGAGTTGAACCCAGAGTGGGCTCCACCTTCCCTCCGACTCTGGCTGTGCTCTATGGGTCAGTGTTCAGCCCTGTGACCCATAGACAGCCCCATCATACTGAGCCCAGAGGGGCCCTCTGACATTTCTGTGCTTTGATTTCTCTGACTCATTGAGAATCACCTGAAAGGCTCTCCTTGAATTCAGTTGTCTTTGGCTTAATTTTTAGTATGAACTTGACAGTGAAGCTTTCACCACAATTCTTTTCAGAGTGGGGGTTGGTTTCCCCACAGACCACCTTTGGCCAGGCTGGGTCTGGTCTACATGTGGGTGCTACCTGTGTTCACCTTGCATGTCCTTTGAACATCCTCTGCCTGCGTCCTAAATTGGAAACATTTCTCCCAGTTAATACTTTTTTATGTTTTCTTCTGAACACTTCTATTGTTTCAATAAATTTATAAATTCATAAATTTAAATTATTATTTATTTTCTTACAAGGAATGAAGTAGAAATCTAATTTTCAGGTTTTCAAAATATTCACAATATCCTGCTTTTTGTCAATTATGTGAATAATTCATTTCCTATCACCACTTGTTTAAAAATCCAACTTTGTTTAATAATAGAATATTTGGGGTATATATTTTAGACATTATATCTTTTCTATTTTTATTGTTCTACTGTCATAAAGATACTGTTTTGATTTATAAATTCAGTTGTTTAATTATTCTTGCTTTTTAAGAACCTGCTAAATTTTCTCTCATCCCAATACTAACCAGGCCTAACCCTGCTTAGCTTCTGAGGTCAGACAAAGACTGGCGCGCTCAGGGTCATAGGACAATAGATAACTCCTGCTGAATTGTGCTTTCTGCTCATTTTCAACAACTTCCTGTCTTTTGTTGGTGGTTTACTCATCCAACATTATTTTAAATTGATTTACATCTTCTTAAAATCCCTTTGGGACTCTGATTAAAATCATGTAGGTTTGTGGATTAACTTACACAGGATCGAAATCTTTCAAATATTCAATATTCTGTGCCAAGAAACTTATTTCTCTTCATTTACTCCCATTTCCTTTAAGTGCCTCTCAATAAAAATGTGTACTTTACTTCATACAGATTTACCATTTGTCATTAAGTTTATTCCTAGGGTGTTCATGTTTTTGTTGAATTCAACTGGATTACTGTAACTTGTTTTCTAACCAGTTTGTCAAAATGCTGAAAGGCAGCCAGGCAGGTGTAGAGGTCAGTGCACAGGCTGAGGGTCTGGACTCTAAGATGGGAGTCCTAGCCGGGCCACCCAGAGAGCAGGTGAACTTGGACAAGTCCCTCAGCCCCTGCAGGCCTCAGCATCTTCCTCTGTGGGACGGGGGTAAGGATATAAGGATAATGACAGAAGCTGCTCATAACTGCGATAGGAGTAAGTGAGTTAATATTTTAAAGGACTTAGAACAGTGGTTGTAAATTAATACGGCTGAGATTTGCAGGGCTTTCTTTGTAGGAAAATAACTAATTTATAGAAATGGTACTGCTATTTCATACTTGTGCAATGTCCTTCATTCTCCTGAGGTCTAATAAATTTTCAGCTCATGCTTTTACTTTTCCCAGGAAGATATGATTCCACTATGTCAAAAACTGATATGCCTCTTTTTTTCTAATATTTACATCCTCTACTTTATCCCTAGTACTGTTTGCAGATGGGACTCTCAGAGCAAGGAGCATCCTGGTGATCAGGAAGGCAGTTGCCTTGTTCTAGACTGTGGTGAGAATGGCTGTAGTGCTTTACTCTTAAGTGTGATCCTGGCTCTTGGTTTCTAGTAAATACATTTTACCATGCTGAGGAAGGTTCTCCCTGGTTTACTAAGAAATACTGCCTGTGGGGAAACTCGACCATTTTGGCAGCACCTCTCCAGACTGGTTTTCTTCCCCAACAAACCCAAATGCTCCTTGTGGTTCTCATTCTGGAGGCGGGGAACAGGGGTGGGAGCAGACTGGTTTTAAGCCTTTAAGTGACTGTGATGAATCCCCTGGTATAGGTGTGGAGGGAAGTTGTTGTGTCTTTTTTTTAGTTCAATTCTCAAAAGCTTTAGTATTTCCTTTGACATATTAGTGTAATTACTAAAGAAAAGTGAGCTGTGCGGTTTTTGTACGTATCATTCCTGCTTTCTTTTAAGATGTGTTTTTTAAAAATATATTCATTAATTCAAGTTTGGAGTATTTTGTTGAGGAGATTTATATGTAAATAAGAAGAGATATTGGTAGGTTTTGCGTGTGTGGCCTCTGTCTCTAAGTGCCTGGGCGTGTGGTTTGAGACCTACAACCAAGGGCCATTATCATGTGCTGCCTGGACATCTGGCTCTGGGGGACTCCGAAGGCCTTCAGCTCAATGCCCCTCACTCCAATGATTCTGCTGACGAAGCCCCCCAGGCAGATGGCCCCTCCTGCATCTGTGTATCACTTAGTAGGTTTTAGCTTCCAGCCTGCCCACAAAATTATTCCAACAAGCCCATCATATCCTCGCCAGGGGACGGGGCACCTCACCCCCAAGTCACTAGGATGTCTGCCTCCCACAAGCCCTGTTCTTCATGCAGTTCCCACGTGGCACCCCTTGGAGGGCAGGAGCCCTTTGCCCAGCTGTGAGTACATGTGACTAATAACCTGCTTAGTGTCATGTGCTCAGCCCTTTCCACAGCCCTGGGTGGGGATCTCTTCCTCACCAGTGAAGCAAAAAAGAGGCAATGAAGACACGCCCGGCCTCCGGCCTGTGATTTGTAGGGTCTTGGCAACTTGATAAAATTAACTGGAAAAATCTCCAAATGATTTCTGTGCTCTGGAACAGTTTAAACAAATGGCAATTATCTGTTCCTTCAAGCTTTGATAAAACACACGTGTAAACTAATTTGACTCTCACTTGCTTTTTGGAGGTAACTTTCGCCTGACAATCCGTGTTTCATTGTTAACGGCCCATGGTGCGTTCCTCCTTCTTGAAGCAATTTTTTAATTTATGCTTTCCTAGAAAAGAGGTCCTTTCATCAAGTAGTTCAATCTCCTTAGACTAGTTTCTTTGCCTGTTTACTTTTATTAAGTCACTAATTAATCATGTTTAATTATGAATATTTATCTCCTCATTGGGAGTCCACCGTGGAGGCCCCTCCTCACTGAGCTGAATTGCTTTCAGTGTGTCAGTGGTTGTAGACCACGAGGGAATGCAGAGGGGCCGTGAGAACTGCTGTCATGTCTTACAGTTTTTTCTTTATTTTTCAACTTCAATTTTTTATTTTTTAAGAATGCATCTTTTGGCTGAGGGCCTTGGCTCCTGCCTCTAACCCTAGTAGTCTGGGAAGCCAAGGTGGGTAGATTTCTGGAGCTCAGGAGTTTGAGACCAGCCTGAGGAAGATCAAGACCCCATCTCTACCACAAAAGAAAAACTAACTCAGCATTGTGGCAGGCACGTGTAGTCCCAGCTACTCGGGAGGCTGAGGCAAAACTGCTTGAGCCCACGAGTCTGAGGTTGCTGTAAGATATGATGCCAGGACACTCTATTCTCTCTCTCTCTCTCTCGAAAATATATATGTGTGTGTGTGTGTGTGTGTGTATGTATATATATATATATACATATATATATATATGTCTGTTAATGGGGCTTTTTGGAGTGATTTTGCTGCCACTTGAACTTTTTAATGTCCATATGTAGGACTTTTCGGTCTCCCCATCTGTGTTGGTCATTCTCCCTTCCACTCTCTGTTTTGACCAGTAAACAATTTGTATTCAGGGATGGGTTTGAACCCACCACCTCCAGCATCTGGAGCGGGTGCCCTACCCCTTTGAGCCGCAGGTGCTGTCCTGAGCAGCAAACTTTTCAATCTTGACTCCACTTCCTTCCTTGTGAAATTAATTTTCCCAATTTAATATTTCTTAAATTGAGGTTGTACCTTACAACCTGAATGCACATTGACGTAATCGTGTGCTTCCCACTCTTCCTCTCCGTCCTCCCCCACCTCTCCCATCTCTATCACCCTCCCCGACAAACACAACCCCTGCCCCTGGACGTTGGATGCACATCAACCACCTCCTGGAGCTGAGTTTATCTGGCGTCTGTCTTGGCTCTGCTGCTGTTCCGTTTTTAATTTGGACACCAGTCCTCATGCTTTGTTGAGCATCCTTGATCGTACACAGACATCACCTTCTGACATCAGTTTGTTCTTTCTCCTTTTTTTGTTTACGATATCATTAACTTTCATTACAATTTATTTTCTGATTTTTCAAAATGCTGATTCCCCTTTTAATTTGCTGTACTGTATCCAGTTTGCTTTTGTATATTGTTTTCAATCAGTATTTATCAAGCAAGTAAATATCAAATTTATCAACACTATTTATCAAGCAGCAGCGTTCTCTAGATTTTCCGCCTCAGTTTCATCCCATATTTCTCCTGAGTCCCTGTGCTTGTGTCAGTTACTCAAATGCTAACCACAGAACTTACCCTGCACCCGCGCACCCTCCACCCCACAGAGATGCCAAAGTATAAAGATGTGTCCCTGAGGAAGAAGAGGGGGACTGTGCACTGAAGTCAGACCAGTGTGTGTGAGGGACCCTTGGGAGAAGGGGTGCGTAGGTGACAATTTATATCTATTCTCTACATTACCAAAAAAGTCAACTTTGAGTAACAAATTCAAACCACAGCATTTTCCTCAGATATTTCACTGCTGTGATTGGGCATTGACTTTTGAGGAGGTCAGGCCTGGAGACAAGTTTGGTTTTATTGTTTTACTGGTCGCCTGTGTTGCTCTTCAGACTGGATCCTCACGGGGTTTTCACATGTCTTTGACTTTGTGTTCTCAGGATGTCTGGCTGTGTATTTTGTCATTAATTTGGCCTACAACAATATGAACTCTTCTGATACCTAAACCTAGTTTTGGTTTTTATTTTTCAGTTTGTAAAGATCTATATACTTCGGTGTTTATTATTGGGGAGATATTAATAATATTAAACAATTAGCATTAAAATAGATAAGTCAAGAGTTTAGAGAACTGCTGAGAGCTTGAAATGACAGTGCTTTCAAGGGTGGACGGGGCACCGGTGTCAATGCACAGCTTCCCCAGGGAGAGATTCTAAGGTGCCCATAGTGATATTTGGCAATGAGGGATGGAACACTTTTTCTAGGATAAGTTCACAAACTTAATTGTCATGCCTCTTATATGTCTTCACTTATAACTTTAAATATCAGAGAAATAGGTTAAACTCCTTTTGAAAAGTTAGAATTAAATGCTGATGGTAAAAAAGAGGCAGACTACCCGAGAAGAGAAAGAGAAAGAGACTTTGACTCTTTACAAAGGAAAAGCACCGTGAAGCCATCAGCAAAGAAGAACCAGGAGGTGTCTTAGCGCCTGTGGCTCAAGTGGCTAAGACACCAGCCACATACACCTAAGGTGGTGGGTTCAAATCCAGCCTGGGCCTGCCAAACAACAATGACAGCTGCAACCAAAAAATAGCCGGGCTTTGTGGTGGGCGCCTGTGGTCCCAGCTACTTGGGAGGCAGAGGCAGGAGACTCGCTTGAGCCCAGGAGTTGGAGGTTGCTGTGAGCTGTGATGCCACAGCACTCTACCCAGGGGGACAGCTTGAGGCTCTGTCTCAAAAAA
>CAUYTI010084368.1:0-12743 GCA_963575145.1 Galago senegalensis | reverse complement strand
CCCAGCTACTTGGGAGGCTGAGGCAGGAGACTCGCTTGAGCCCAGGAGTTGGAGGTTGCTGTGAGCGTGATGCCATGGCACTCTACCCAGGGGGATAGCTTGAGGCTCCGTCTCAAAAAAAATAAAATAAAATAAAATAAAATAAAATAAAAATAAAATGGAAAAAAAAACACTTAAAGCAAAACACTTAAATATGTCTTCTGAAGTTGGCTCAATCTGTAGGGAATTAAGAGCAACACTGTGTGCTCAAGGTCACTCAAACCTCCTGGATCCTCCTGGCAGGTGTGGTCAGTAAGAGCTAGCAAGGCTCACATACAGGTAAACTTGCAGACCTAGGGTGTTAAAATATATTGTTATGAAAACCCTAGGTTATTTCTGTTTCCCCAAAAGGTCACCCTTAACCTAGCTGAGAGCCACTGCACTGGTTCAGAACCAGAGTTCCATCCAGAGTACCTTGATCAATTTCAACCATCATTTACAGAAAACCTCTGACCTATCCCATGCCAGGCCATGGGGGAGCAAAGATGTCCACAATGTGGCTACAGCCATGGTCAAAGGGGAAGATAGGAGTGCTTCTAAATAGAGCACTTGCTACCCAGTAAATACTTCATGTAAAGGCTTTATCTGAGTGCTGAGGAGATTAGATGAGGATCAACCCAGAATGAAAGGAAACGCATGAGGGGGTCATGCTACTGGCTAGGAACGGTAACTGTAAAGTCTTTGAGAGATGTCTTGGTCTTTATTGTTTCTCTTTTTTTGAGACAGAGTCTAACTTTGTCCCCTTGGGTAGAGTGCTGTGGTGTCATAGTTCACAGAAACCTCAAACTAGGGCTCAAGCGATCCTCTTGCCTCAGCCTCCCAAGTAGCTGGGGTTACAGGCACCCAGCACAATGCCTGGCTAGTTTTAGAGACTGGGTTTCTTTCTAGCTTAGGCTGGTCTCGAACTCCTGAGCTCAAGCAATCCACCTACCTTGGCCTCCCAAAGTGCTAAGATTACAGGCATGAGCCACTGTGCCCAGCCTTGGCTTGCTTTTTTCTTATCTGGGCTAGTTTCTCTTCGTCCAGTTTCCTTATGATGAAAAGAACCTGTCCGCTTGTCTTCAAGCTAGCTGAGCAAACATTTATAGGTACCTGCTGTATAGAAAGTGAACATGGAGCCCTTGCCCTCAAGTAGAGAAAATGGCAACACATACCAAATAATAAAATAGTTCTTCCTGCAAACTGCCAGGAAGTCACCTGTTGACTCTAGAGCAGCGTTTCTCAACTGTATTAAAGGGTCTCAGCATTAGGAAGGTTGAGAACCATTGCTCTACAGCAAAATAAGGAAAATCACTTTCTAATGTTTGTTAGCCTTGGAAAGGTAGACAGGTTCTCCTTTACTAGAAAACCAGCATCATAACCACAGCCACAAACCTAACAGTCAACTTACACCTGCACACAATAGAGGTGGTTCTCAACAACCTTTAATGTCAACTCAGGAGGCCCACAGCACATCTGTTTCGCTACTGAGCCTGTACATAATGGGCACAGTCACCAAAGAAAGACCATGGCCAGGCCACCAGCACCCCTGCCCAGAGGGGTGCACACTCAGGTGCAGCCAGCCCAGGTGGTGCCAGCTCTACCTTCCACCAGCTGTGTTCATTCCAGGCTCAGGGTGGCAGCGCCAAGCAGCCCCTGGTGAACACTTCCCCAGCAGGGCCTGGAAGAGAGCTGCCTGCCGCTTGGCACAGTGGCCAAGAGGGCACCCACTGGATATAGCTCAGAAGCTGGGCAGACCCCTAGGTACAGTGGTCAGGTTGTCACCCTAGGGCAAGAGGAGAGCTGGGAGAGGCTCTGGGTCTCCCAAGGGCAGAACGTTATCAAGAGAATCTTGCAATTTTGACTGAGTCCAGAAGAGGAATTCCTACTGGGTAGAGACGGAAAGCGCCCCAAGGAAAGGGTGACATAGAGACAGGTCTTTCCGATGACATTTTGCCCTCCCCTGAGTAGTGCCCCAGCGGCTGCCCTGTGGCCAGTCCGTGGCTGCCACGCTGGGCAGTGCCAGGCTCTGGAGCCCCCTGAGCCTTGCGTGGGCCCCCAGCACACCAGTCTTCATATGAGACTCCGCAGCCCAGCCCTTACGCCCCCTCCCCCAGCACTGCAACGCCGCAATCAGCCGTCACCCCCCCCACTCGACCCTTGCTCACCCACCTCGCGGTGCCGCCGGCTCCTCAGCTCGCCGCACGACGGCGGCGGCTTCACTGCGCACGCGCACACGCGGCCCCGCCCCCGCCGAGCACGCGCCGCCCGCTGCCCACCCCGGAGCGCTCGCGGGTCGCGGCCCAGCCTGGCTCTGGGCATGCGCACTGACGCCGGTGGCGGCTGCATACGCCAGTAGAGGGCCGGGGGCTGGTGAGAGGTACCCGGAGTCGAGCCAAGCACGGTGGGGGCTGCGGGCAGCAAGAGCCCGGACAGCTGCCCGCCGGGTCACGCGTGAACCTAGGCTCGTATGGGCACAACGTCCAGTTCTGAGCCGGCGGATTAGGGGCGCAGGGGAGCGTAAGGCTCAGATACGCCACGGAAAGAGACGGACGGACGGAGACCTGAGAAAGGGACACGGACATCGAACTGCAGAGACAAAGGCCGGGACTGACGTAGGGGCCAGAGACTGCACTACGATGGACAGGGGCGGCCGTTCTCGTGGGGAGGAGCGATAGCGCCCTCTGCGGGTCCTGGCAGGAGGCGGGGAAGTCACTGTCCGGGCAGTAGACTTGGTTCCCCGAGCCCCATGGTGGGGGTCAGTCGTCTATGGAGGCCACCATGCCTTTTGGGGAAGTCAGAGCGTTCGCGGGTGGATCACTGCAGCGGGGGGCAGGGTATGAATCATAGTGGCCCTTAGGATGGTTTCTGGCCCCAGAAAGGTCCTGGCATCACAGGGGCGTTCACAACCTGGGGGTATCACAGTGGCCCTTGGAGAGGACAGGCAGCGTAAGGATGGGGAGACAGAGGAACCCTGGGGATGACAGCTGCCCAAGAAGCCTCCAAGCAGGTCTCTGGGGTTATTCCACGCTTCCATGTCGGGGGCAGGTGTCGCAGTGTCGGTTACACCCCCTGGGGACTTAGGCGTGAGGCACTGAAGGAGGCGTCGGCAGGGACCGGAGGGGGGCCCAGATGGCGGCACGCGTGAAGCGAGGAAAGATTCTCTGCAAGCGAAGGCATTGGAGGAACGTGCGCCTGGTTGTGGGCGCAGCGTCCCACCCACTTCCCCGCCCCGCCCGCGGGCTCAGGCTGCTCCGCAACGTCCCCGCCGCTCGCGCCGCTGTAGCCTACGCAGGCGTCGCGTCCACGCGTCCCTCCAGGGCAGCACCAGGCTTCCGCGGGATGCGCTGAGCCCGGGTCCCCGGCCTCCTGCGCCCCCGACAGCAGCTCCCGGTCCGTCCCCCAGCAACAGGTAGCGGCGGCCAGGTAATAGGCGTGGACAGCCGCAGGCCGCATCCTGGGTTGGCACCCATAGCGCGCTGCTCCCGCGCCTCGCGCGCTCCTCCCCGCTCCGAAACACAGCCAGCACTGCCACCGGGAAGCGCGTCCACGCGCCTCGTGCCTCTCCACGTGCTCCCACCACCACCTGCACTGCTGTGGGGAGGGTGAGAAGGCACGCGGTGAGGAGGGCAGGGCCAGAAGGGGACCGGCCCAGGGCGTCCACCACGTGTGGGGAGGACACTGGGGCCAGAGGGGAAGGGCCGGCAACAGTGGGGGACCTGAGAGATGGGGACGGGCCTTGGGGAGCGAGCGTCAAAATTTACTAAGGGGAAGTTGGCAGAGGAGGGGCAAAAAGGGAGGAGGAAGAGGAGAAGGTGAAAGCAAAGAAGCCTTAAAACCTACCATAGTCCTTCCTGCAGAACTTTTTCAGGCTGATGCGGTAGCTGCCGCGGGGAGGTCTGCAGTGCGAGTCACAGTCTGGGGAGGTGGGTGGGAGGCTGACACAAATACTGTCTCCCCCAACCTATAGACCTCCCCATGGTCCAACCAGACTCAGGAGCCCTGTTCCCTGTCCACTTACCCTGGGGCTCCACAGGACTGCTCTCCTCAGTGGGTCCAGGAATGGGCGTCTCTGTGAAGAGGGTGGGAGAATGGCCAGCCATGGAGGGGCAGGGGAGTCTGCAGGGCTCCAGGGACAGATAGGGAGCTGGGGTTGCTGTGGCAGGGCAGGGTCACTCACTAACACAAGGTGCCACTGGTGAGCGGCTCTGCTGGAAGCCAGGGGCACAGCGGTTGCAGGTGAGGCCAGTGACCCCGTCCTTGCAGGGACATTGTCCTGTGGTCTGGTTGCAGGTTTTGCCAGCAGCACCCACGGGGTGACAGTCGCAGGCTGAAGGCAGAGGTGGGAAGGGCTTGATCAGAACTCTTTCTATCTGGGGCTCTGGGAAACTAGGGAATGAGAGCATGCAAGTGGCTGGAGGCAGGCTTACCCCTGCAAGCACGACGGTCACTCAGGGCACGGCCAGGATCTCTATAGAAGCCTTCCCGGCAGTAGTGGCAGTGGCGGCCAGCAGTGTTGTGCCGGCAGTTGAGGCAGACTCCCCCACTGCGGCGGCCCGATAGTCGGTACAACTCCATGTTGAAGCGGCATCGACGGGCATGGCTGTTGCAGGAGCAAGCTGCAGGGAGGGATGGGTCAGGGGCAGGCTGACCAGGTCCAAGATCCCCAGGCCACCCTCCAAGGCCTCACCAAGACAGGCGTGGGATTCCCGGGCCGTGGCCCGCTGCCACGGCCTGTCGCAGTAGAAGGGCTTGCAGCGGCTGCAGTCAGGGCCCTCAGTGCCATGCTGGCAGTCGCAGATCAGGTGGCCTTGGGTGTCCAGCAGGCACCGTGAGGCATGCCCATTACACTTGCAGCGACCGCCCACCTGGAGCTCCGTGGCTGAATAGGAGTATGGGACTGCGGTGTCTCTCAGAGTGGCAGGCCGTGTGAGCACGACACGGATATCTGTGGCAGTCACCCAGTCCTGGAGTACTGGGCTGCTGTCCAGATCCAGGCCTGCTGGGCTGCCGTCCTGCACACTGAAGGCCAGAAGGCCACCACCATCAGGCTGGGCTTGGGGTGCAGGGAAGCACAGGGCCTCAGGCCCTGGGCCAGGGGGGCCATCGGCAGGAGCAGGCAGGCGGCCATAATCCAGGGCACAGTGGGAGGAGAAGAAGCCAAGTGGGGCCCAGCTGCGGCCATGGTCCTGTGACTTAAGCAGGGCCACAGAAGCTGGGGGAGCTGAGCAGAAGCGCAGACTCAGGAAGACCAGCTCAAAAGCCTTGCCAAGAGCCACTGTTAGGGTCACATTGAGGGGAGCATGAGGCAGCAAGTCTGAGCGCCAACACAGAGGGCTTGCTGTGCCCTCTGCTGAGGTCAGAAGGGCGGCAGGGTGTGCTCGCCGGGGGTCCGAGGCATCACAGGCCCAAGTAGCTGGCCTCCCGCACGTGCTGGACGCCAGCACCTGGCGGCCCAGGGCCGCGTTCACCAGGCCTGGCACGCAGCTCCGGGGTGCGCCCCCCTCATCATGGCAAGGGTCAGAGGGCGCAGGCGGGCCGGGGCTCAGTGCAGCCGACAGTGCGCCTGCGGTCAGCAGAAGCCCCCAGGGCCAGTAGTGCATCGCGGGGTGTGGGGGCCCAAGATGTTGCCCTCGGGGAGGAAGAGCTCCGTCCCAGGCTCTGCCTGCTCCCTGCAATGCCAGCCCAAAGGTGGGAGCAGCGGCGGCGCGCCCCGGGGCCGAGTGCAGCAGCTGGATGTTGGCGCGTCCTCCTGCTGGGCCTGGAGAGTTGACAGGCGTCGCCCCACTCCCCGGTGCCTCCGCCCTACGGAGGCCCCACCCGCTGCCCGCCAAGGCTAGCACTCACCCACCGAGGGCCGGGCGGAGCAGGTATCCCGGCCTCCCGGGAAGGGCTGTAAGCGGGCGGGGCCGGGGGTGCCGGGCCGCCGCCGCCTCCCAGCTGTAGCGAGGACAGACGTGCTATACGGGGGGTGGGGGGGCGCAGCAGGCGCAAGCCGGGGCCCAGCCGGGGGCGGGGCTGCTCAGCCGGGAAGGAGGGGAGGGGAGGGGGCCTCGTCTGCAGAACTGGAATCAGAAGCAGATTCAGACATAGGCTGGGCCAGTGGGGGAGGGGGCTGGGAGCCGGAGGAGGGGCCAGGGAGCCAGGAATGCGCGGGCGGGAGGGGTCTGGAGTGGGCACCTCAGCCCCACAGCCTGTGGGGGACCACCCAGCAGGGTCCCCAGCCCACAGCCAGGCCTACACTGCTCCTGGGGTTGTGCCACGTGGTGGAGGGGGGTCTGGGCTACCTCCTCCCTGAGGCCCATCAGGTGGGCTTGCCCTGGGTCTGATGGCAGAGGCCCTCCCTGGCTGTTCCCCTGATTGAAGAGGGGAGGAAATGGGGAGAGGAGGGTGGAAGTGGGTTACTGAGGCATCCCCAAAGCAACAGTCTGCTCTAGTAGAACTCAGGATTGGGGTCAGGTCTGATTTTGAATCCAAATTGCTCCAATTTGGCTGTGTGGTTTGGGTTCCATAGTTTCCTCATCAGCCAGATGCTTGAGACTCTGTACTTTCGGAGGTTTTGAGAGTATATGATGAGTTGGCACAGGTATCAGCCCTAAGTCAGGAGCTCAGCAGCCTGAAGTCTTCCCTTCCTTGTGGGGAGGAAGGACTTCACCCCAAGCAGGCCTGAGCTCAGCTAAGGGTACAACTAGCATCCCCAGCTGGGTTGGGCCAGCCTTTTATCCCAGCATATCCTGAGTCTCTGAGGGTCCAGTTGCCTCATCATGATGGGCTAGGTGTTGGTGCTGGCAGGGAGGAAAGGAGAGCTGGGGTGGGGAATGGCAATATGATCCATTAGAAGGTCCAGTGGCATTTAGGGGTATGGTTAACTGTTGAGGATCCCTCTGGAGGGGCAAAGAGTGGGGTTTAATCCATGGAGAGGGGCTGCTCACAAATGGCTCAGTGTCAGAATCCCTGAGCCTGTTGGCTAGCATCTCAGCAGGTTTGGGCAGGGAAACTCAGGCAGCAGCTCAGCTGGGTGGCCTGGGTATTAACTGGGGAAGGGGTAGCTACTGCTGGAACTGACCCCAGGAAAGAGGGCCAGGGATTGCTCTCTTTCCCTACTCCCTTTAGGTCCTCTACAGAGGGGGCTAAGCACCTCCAGGGAGGACTAGGGGCAACCTCGAGGTCTGAACATCGACACACCAACCTCAGGCCAGCCCCTGCAGCCCATGGAGGGGGCTTTAGGCGTGTGTCTGTGTAAGCAGAGCTGGTACCCTGGACAAGGCCAGAGATGTCAGGACCAACAGGGAGCAGAAACATTGTACTGCTTGGCCAAGGAGGGACAGGAGGATACTGGGGCCTTCCAGGGGGGCCAAAGAAGAGAAGGGAACAGGAGGGCCTGACCTTGGAGGGACACCTGGCTTGGCTCCTAGAGGAACTGCCACCCACTGGTTGGCCTTTCCCAGGCCCAGTCACAGGTGCAAGATGGTGGTGGAAGGACCAAGTGAGCAGAGGGCAGAGGGGCTGCTGGCCTTTCTCTTGCCCTCAGGTAGCCCCTGCTCCCCGGTGCTGCATGGCCAGACTCTTAACTTTTCCAGAGCCTGGAAGTGCTGGAGAACATGTTCTTTACAACATGAGTGAAGGACCTGGCAGGTCCTCATGCTGTACTTGAGTTTGGGTTACATTCAGAACCAGCACTTTCCCAACCGCCTTATTCAAGGTCCTTCTGGCCCCAGATAAATGCCCAGTCCTGACACAGGGGTCCCACTGAGCCTGAGTAAACCTCTAGGGAAGCCCAGGGTATCTCTGGACTTCAGGGACCATGCTAGATTCACCAGGCTACAGGAGGGAGTGGGCTGTAGGCCTGGCTTTCTCTATAGCCCAGCTTCCCTGTGAGCTGGAGCTAGAGTCTGCAGGAAGTCTGGTGGCATCTTGTGGGGGTGGTAGTAGGTGCTGGGGCTCAGATCTGCTGCCAGTATTCATCTGGATCAGCAGGGGGGTTTGGTCCAGCCCTGAGGGCCATTGTATCACCAGCTCCCCAGGGAAAAGGTTGCTGGCTGCACTGCCCCTGCAGCTTAATCCTCTGCCCTCCCCCTTTGCAGATGGTATGATGGGAGTTAGGGAGGGCCTTCCCCAGAGACCCCAGACAAGGCTGATGGCTCTCAGTGGGCCCAGCCACCTGTCCCAGCCCTTGACTGAGGCCTCTCCTACTTCCCACCTCTCCACTGGCCTTGCCCCCTCCCAGCACCTTCCGGGAAGAAGCTCCGCCTCTCCTTCCTCAACTTGAACCTCAGGCTGCTGAACCCCCATTCCCCATCCCAGCAGCTAGTCGGGTTTGGGGGCACAGCTGCGGAGAGGGGATGGAAAGGCTTGACAGCTCCCAGTCTTTCCCTAAAAGAGGCCCATTGATCAAGTTATTCCTGGCCCAGCCCAGGACCTATGCCCCTTCCTGGTGCTTGCAAGCCGCCACTTGTTCACGTATTGCACATTTATTGAGCGCCTATTATGCGTAAAGGCACAGAAGGCAGACAGCCCTGGTGGACAGCGGTCACGCTGGGGCCGTGTCCGTCGCGGCCCTACAGCCTGCACGTCTGGCCCTGGTACAGCGCAGGTACCCGCGCGTCACGATCTGAGATTGCGACCAATTTTCCACGCCAAGCGAAGCGCGGAAAAGCGACGTCGGGCGGAGGGTGGCCGAAGGAGAAAAGCAGAGGGGGAGGGGAGGGAAATAGCCCGTAGCCTCCTCTGTCCAAAAGGTTGGGTAAGAAACGGTGTGGTAGGTAGTTGCTGAACGGCGATGGGTGGGGGCCTCGCGCACTGGTTCAGGGCGTCTTCTGCTCCCTTAGTCCCCGGCGCCCGGCTTTGCGCCGGCGTCGTTGCCGAGCGCGCCAGCATAGGAAAGCGGCGGTCAGAAGCCCGAGGCCCGCGCGGAGCGCGGTCAGCTACGCGTCCTGGGCCAGGTCTAGGCGGGGTCCGCGTAGTAAGAAGGCGATGGCCATGGCAGATGCACCGGCCAGCACAGCCACGGCAAAAATGGCAGGACACAAGGCGGCTCTGAGCTCCCGCGCCACCAATGGCCATGAGCAGCGCGCGCAGGGCTCTGGGGGACTCCGGATGTACAAGTTCCTGCGGGGCGGGCGCGGGGAGCAAGACCGGCGCAGCAGGTGGATGATCGGGCAAGCTCAGGCCGAGCCAAAGTGGCCGCGCTCTGGGGTGGTGTGGGCGCGGAGCAGTCCACCCGCTCACGTCCAGACCCACCACATCAAAGTTGATTGGCCCTAGGTGGCGCCTGTGGTTCAAAGGAGTTGGGCGCCGGCATATTGCCAGAGGTGGTGGGTTCAAACTCACCCCTGACCAAAAACTGCAAAAAAAAAAAAAAAAAAAAAAAAAAGGTTGATTGGCCCGAAAGGCGGCGACGCCATCAGGTTGCCCTAGAGTTAGCCACCTCCTCCCTGCTCTTGTGAGGAATCAGGGTGGGCAGGTGCTAATCTGAAGAGATCTACCTTTCTTACCCTGGAACCCTTGTAGTGGGACCTATTCAGGCACCACCCCTGGCCACCAAAGCTATCCCGGGGGTCTTCCTGCCCAGGACACCATCAGTGACCCAGGACAGTGGGTCATTGAGTCAACCACCATTGAGCTCCCACCTGGGCCTGGCCAGGGCTAGAGGTAGATAGTGCTCCTGTCCTCCTGGACAAAAACCCACTAGGGACAGTGGACAATAAACCAAGTGAGGCAGTCAGTGAAACAATTAGGCAGAGACTAACTGTTGTGGAAACTAATACTGTGGTATGAAGGGATTTAAAGGATCCTCCAGATCAGAGCACTTGGCATAAGATCTTGAAGCAACAATAGGGTGGCTAGGAGGGGCATGATTGGCTGACCTGCACAAGGTAGGGTCTGGGTGGCAGCCTCACAGAGCAGGGTAGTCCCACAAACTCTCCTTTCTACGGGGCTCACCATTCCTGGGGTTCCTGTTCTGAGTTGAGGGTCCCCTCAGCTCAGTGAGACCTATTGCTTCCTACTTTGCTCTCTGCCATCTGGGTCTTGGCCCCCTCCACAGGGGCCTGGGCAGCATGAGACTGGTATTTTTCCCAGTTGCAGGTACCTGCCCATACTCCATTGTGGCAAAGTTCCAGAAATGACCATACAGAGGACTGGGCCCAGCTCCAAGGAACACTGGGGATACAGTGGCGCTCAGCAAAGGTCCATTTACCAGGCACTCTGAGCACTGGTGGCCATGGCTAA
This sequence comes from Galago senegalensis, assembly GCA_963575145.1. Classification (NCBI taxonomy): domain Eukaryota; kingdom Metazoa; phylum Chordata; class Mammalia; order Primates; family Galagidae; genus Galago; species Galago senegalensis. Next base: position 2,495 of record CAUYTI010084368.1, on the reverse strand, counting down.
TGCCTCTATAGCTCAGCATGTGCACTAGATGCATTATCTTGTTCATAACAGGTCCCCTGGCATGACAGTGGGAACAAGCCTGAGGAATCAAGGTTTGGACTCCTCAGGATCCTACCATAACAAACAAGCTGCTCCTGACCCCAAGCTGCCCTCCTGGGGAAGGGGTGGTTCCTTCAGCAGGGGATGAGGCAACTTAGAGATGACAGTGGAATGAATGATGGGATAAAAGGGCTTGACCCTAAGGGAGGCAGACCCCACACCTGTCATAGCAGGAGGAGGTGCTAGACCTGGAGATACACCAGAAGATGGCAGGAAGGAGAGCTGGATGGCTGTGGGCAAGCACCACTGACACTAGTTTATGGCTTTTGTTTCTTCTGATCAGCCTAGTGCAGCAGCTTGGGAGAGAGGGGAGTGTCAGTTTCAGGCATGCTGGGGCAAATGCCCCTTTCTTTGTTACATTCTCTTTTGGGGTGGGGGGCAGAGTCTCATTTTATTGCCCTTGGTAGAGTACTGTGGCATCACAGCTCACAGCAACCTCTAACTCTTGTGCTTAAGTGATTCTCTTGCCTCAGCCTTCCAAGTAGCTGGGACTACAGGTGCCTGCCACAACACCCAACTATTTTTGGTTGTAGTTGTCAATGTTGTTTGGCAGGCCCGGACTGCATTCAAACTGCCAGCCCCGGTGTATGTGGCTGGTGCTCTAGCTGCTCAGCTACAGGTGCTGAGCCCCTTTGTTATATTCTTGACAAATACACTTGATGTATTTTTCTTATCCAGTGGAATAAGTATCAAACAATGATATACACACTTGATAAAAAAAAAAATTGACACAAAACCCAAGAAGCCACCCTGCCAAGTCCCACCTTGCTATGATTTAAATACATACACTTTCCAACATACCTTTAATATCATATGAGCAGCTCTTAGGTTTACAGCAAGAGAAAACAGAGGTAGCCAATAAAGGCTCCCCCAGTCCCTGGTGTGGGGAAGGCTGAAAGCCAGCCCTGTCCAACAGGCTTAGCTGAGAAGAGTCAGGCTGCCCTGTGCCAATTCAAAAATCTGTTTCTCAGAGGCCCAGGCTTCTCTGGTCCCCACCTCCATGGCAACAAGGGGAATCCCCTTGTTCCTCCACCCGGATTTGGCACTCTCCCTGATAGGGTCCTGAGGCCTAGAAGTTGAGACACTCATGGGAAGGTTTCAGTCTGCCGGGTCAGGGTCATCATGCAGGATTGTGAGGAAGCGCTCACCTCCCTCACAGAGCAGGCTGTGGATTGCCCGACACAGTGCCAGGGAGGGCTGCACCTGGGGCTCTTGAGAGCTCACCAGGGGGAGGAGTTCAGTCATTAGGACCTGAGGGTAGTGTAAGGCCAAGGACTCAGGGAGCCCAGTCCTGGGTGGCTAGCCCAGGGTTCCCCCAGGGGGTAGGGGGATCACAAGACAGGCTTCAAGTCTCCTTATGCAGAAGCCTCAGGGTCTGTCTTGGTGCCCTGGCCCCCACACAGGGGCCCACCTCCCATCCCCGGGTCCCAGGGGCACAGCACAGTCAAGCCTGATCTCCGGGTCCTCCTCCTGTGGAGGAGCCCTCAGGAGGTTCCAGACCTGAGTCTTCCCCACACCAGCAGCCACCCAGGCACCTGGCTGCAAACCACCCCACCTCTTATTCTCGAAGTACCTTTTCCAGGTGAATCTGCTGGTTCAACATGGCCACTCGCAGCCTGAGGGCCGCCAGGGTCTGCAGCTCCTGGGTGCTGGAGTAAAGCAGCAGCTGGGGGCTCCGTGAGGGATCTACTCCACCTCCACAGGGTAGTGAGGCCCTGGAAGACCTCCCCACAGGACATGGTCCCAGTGGCTTCTCTGCCAGCACTATGTGGACAGGAGGATGTAGCTATGTGAGGGGGCAGCCATGCCCAGGGCCTAACCTTGGCCATGCCAGTTCCCAGTTGCCCACATGCCTTGCCTCCTCCTCCCCCTACCTTCTTTGCCTTCAGGGTAGAGTAAGGGGCTCGATGGGCAGGGAGTCCTTTGCCAAGTCCCCTCTGCCGCCTAGATTTCTTTTTTTTTGGACAGAGTCCCACTTCATTGCCCTTGGTAGAGTGCTGTGGCATCACAGCTCACAGCAACCTCCAGCTCTTGGGCTTAGGCAATTCTCTTGCCTCAGCCTCCTGAGTAGCTGGGACTACAGGTGCCCACTACAATGCCTGGCTATTTTTTGTTGCAGTTTGGCCAGGGGTGGGAGCTGGTGCCCTACCCACTGAGCCACAGATATAGCCCTGCCTCCTAGATTTCTTTACAGTGCTTACATTACTGTGTTTTGAGACTGACTTTGCTTTTGACAAATTAGATATCTTCACTCTTTTTTTTTTTTTTTTGAGACGGAGCCTCAAGCTATCCCCCCTGGGTAGAGTGCCATGGCATCACAGCTCACAGCAACCTCCAACTCCTGGGCTCAAGCGAGTCTCCTGCCTCAGCCTCCCAAGTAGCTGGGACTACAGGCA
>CAUYTI010084366.1:0-26685 GCA_963575145.1 Galago senegalensis | reverse complement strand
TCTCCTGCCTCAGCCACCCAAGTAGCTGGGACTACAGGCGCCCGCCACAACACCCAGCCATTTTTTGGTTGCAGCCATCATTGTTGTTTGGCGGGCCCGGGCTGGGGATTCGAACCCGCCACCTTAGGTGTATGTGGCTGGTGCCTTAGCCGCTTGAGCCACAGGTGCCGAGCCTGGTTCTAGGTTTTTGTTGGGCTGGGTATGGGTACAGTCGGCAGTAGTCAGGGATGGCACCAGTACACAGATCAGACAAACAGACCACAGTTTAGGTGCCTGTAAGTAATACCTTTAGTGCACTTGCAGCCTACAAAGCACTTTCACACTCTTCATCTTATGTGCCCTTTACACAACCACTAGGAATAAAGGTCAAAGTTGAAGGCTAGTTGTACAAGGGATGAGGCCCATAGCTCAACAGATAGTCATTGGACTCTGGATTCCACCAAAACTTTAGACTTTCAGCTTCGGGACCCTGGGCAAATCTTAACCTCCCTAAAACTCTGTCTTCCCATCTGTAAAGTGGAAGCAATGTTACTATCTACCTCCCAGGGTGGTTAGCAGGATAATGAGGGAATATGCAAGTTCTAACACATAATAAGTACTCCATAAATTATTACCTAAAAAAATCCACTGGCTCAGCTCGGCGCCTGTGGCTCAAGTGGCTAAGGCGCCAGCCATATACACCTAAGGTGGCAGGTTCGAATCCAGCCCGGGCCTGCAAAAACAACGACTGCAACCAAAAAATAGCCATGTGTTGTGGATGCCTGTGTCCCAGCTACTTGGGAGGCAGAGGCAGGAGACTCACTTGAGCCCAGGAGTTGGAGGTTGCTGTGAGCTGTGATGCCATAGCACTTTACCCAGGGGGACAGTTTGAAGCTCTTTCTCAAAAAAAAAAAAAAAAAATCCACTGGCTCAGTGCCTGTAGGTCGGGGCTAGGGTGCCAGCCACATACACCAGAGCTGGTAGGTTCAAACCCAGCCCAGGCCTGCCAAACAATGACAACGCAACCAAAAAATAGCCAGGCGTTGTGACAGGCATCTATAGTCCCAGCTAGTTGGTAGGCTGAGGCAAGAGAATAACTTAAGCCCAAGAGTTTGAGGTTTCTGTGAGCTATGACACCATAGCCCCCTACCCAGGGTAACATAGTGAGACTGTCTCAAAAAAAATATATATATATATACATGTTACATATATACATATATATTCATTTATTTATTTATATAAAAAGTCCACAGACAATTCCAGATATTTTCTTAAAGCAGGTTCTGTGAGGAATGCAGACAGGAAACATGACGGTGAAGCTCTTCAGGAGCCCCTGCAGGTCCTTTGCAGAACTAGAGTTCTGTCCTGCCTGCTGGGGCAGGACACCTCCCTATCCAGAGAATCGGTTTCTTCTGTAGAATGGAGGTGATGTACTAGATACCCACCCAGAGCTTGCTAGGAGGCCCCATGACAGTCTTACACAAATAATTCTAGCTACTATTTCTTGTGCCCTTGTGTGCCAGGCACAATGTAAGTTCATTTTATATTCTAAGGGCCTCATCTACTATTAGCACTCAGTAAGGATCTGTAGGATCAATCAGGTAACTTGAATCTTCACCAAAGCCCTGGGCTAACCTCGATTTGCACTAGGGAGCTGGGGCCTTGAGAGTTAGACTGTGACTTGTCCACGAAGACAGCAGTGGCGAGTGACGCAGAGAAACTCAGAGTCAGCTTGCCCTCCCCCCCGCCCCCCAACCCCGGACTGACTCTGCAGGAGCTGGGGCAGTGGAGACCCGGAGTCGCCACAGCTCGTACCCGGCAGGGACAGAGGAGGATGAAGGGATTGAAGAGCCCAGCCCCTTCCGAGGCCGCTCACGCTCGGCGCCCCCCAACCTCTGGGCTGCACAGCGCTATGGCCGCGAACTCCGGAGGATGAGCGACGAGTTCGAAGACTCCTTCAAGGTGAGCGCTGGTTTTAGGCTGCTTTCCACCGGTCTGTCCCTTCCGTGTCCCAGGGGACGCCCGTATCAGTGGTCCCAGCTAGTCCTAGGTTCCTTTCCCTCCAAGTCCACAGCATGCCGGGGCCTGTAGTTTCAGATCTGTCCCCACCACGCACTTTTTCCCCACCCCTGTTTCCCGGGTGTGCCGGTACTTGTAGTCCCAGGGCACCCCTCCCCCCACTGCCTTTTTTATTCTTGTCCCAGGGCATGTCGGGATTGTAGTCAGATCCCGCACCAAGCCAGAGCCCCGGGCTTCCCCAAACCTTGGAGCGCGAGGCATGCTGGTGTTTGTGGTCTTGGACCAGCCCATTGAGGGTGTCTGAGCTTTTTAGCCCCCAACTTCGGAGTCACTTAATTTTTGAATTGAGGTCTCATCTTCTGGATGCTGGGTTTCCGGCTCGGGTCTTCCATATTAGGCTCTAGACGTCCTCTCCCTCCGTTCCCAGTTTGGAGTTCATGGAATCTAAACTGTCCCCATTCCTGAAGGCCCAAACGTGCTCCCATGCTTTCCAAACCACCCAGTGTAGGGCAGGCTGAGTTATGGTCTTGATTATTGCCTCGAGATCTCACAAATGGGGCCTGGCTCTAGCTGCCCGGGTAATCTAACTCAATTAGCCCTTTCCCCTCTCATCTCGAAGGGACTTCCTCGCCCGAAGAGCGCAGGCACAGCGACGCAGATGCGACAGAGCTCCAGCTGGACGCGTGTCATTCAGTCCTGGTGGGATCGGAACGTGGGCAGTGGAGGTTCCGCCCCCTGCCAGTGACCTTCGGCCCCGAGGCTCTGCCCCCTCCAGATCCTTTGGCGACCATCTTGGATATGGGCGGAAGTGTTTCCGCAAGTTTTATGCAAAAGAGGATCCTTTCTCTTTCGGATAGAAACGGTGTGACCCAGATTCCCTTTCGGTGCGTACGAGAGCCACGGAAGGTTCGGCCCATCGGAAGTTTCTAAGTTTTTTCCGCTCAAAGCCGCAGGATGTGGCTCCGAGGCCCCGCCCTCCGGCGCTAGGCTGCCCCGAGGCACTTGCGCTCAGTTGTGAGCTGCTATTAACCGTTGCCTCACCAGAGCCGGTTCCTCTGCGGTGCCCTGCGGACTGAAGCTCGTGGATAAACGTGATAATAAAGCCCGCGTCTGTGCCGTCGAGTTTCCTCTGTCAGCTGCTTAGGGCTCTGCGGGCTGGGGTACATGGATAATTTCAAAAGATAGTTGTTTTACCCGTAAGGGAAACTGAGGCTTTTTGAGTGGCACCCAGGCATTGAAAACCAGAAAGGGCTCTGGCACCAAGTAGAGTCACGGGTTACCGGCTCCTTATCTCTAGGATGGTAATTGGGAGCCACCGCCTGTCCCGCAGGTGGAATTCTGCACTCTGCAAACCGTGCCGCGATTCCCAGGGGAGGGTCATTTGTTCCTATTTGGGTCAGTCCTTGCGAGCAGCTACTGTGTGGCCGGCATTGGGCCAGTGCTGCTCAGGGACCTGGCAGGACGCTCAGACAGCAGGGGAGGCGGAAGACTGGGGACAGAGAAGCTTCACACGAGGACCCCTCGCGAGCTCGGGCTTAGCTCCAGAAAAATTTATTGGCGCCCTCTGTAGCCCAGGCTAGTGCTTTTACTGAGTACACAGACATGAGTTACACCACAGAGGGGCTAGGGCCGGGGAGAGGGAGGCTCTCTCCGGTGGGGAAGTCAGGGAGGAGGAGAGCTAGAGCTGCGACCTGCAGGTGAGGTGGAGAATTGGGCAATCACTCCTGGCAGGAGAGCCAAGGAAGGAGCAGCACAGGCCAGACTTCTGAAGGGCTGCAAGGTCATAACCAGGAGTTGGGAGTTTAGCTGGTTTTTGAGGACCCAGGAACCAACATGGAATGTTTCCGTAAGTGAAGGAGAGCTGGGTCAGGAAAGTGGGCCTTGCTATTGTAGGGCCTAGACACAGAATACAGGGGAGTAGGCAGATTTAGGGATAGGACAAAATCTAACAGTAGAAGGGAGGCAGTGGTATTGACCCTGAGGGAGAAGGGCCCTACTCTGGACAGGTTTCTCCAGCCTCCCCACTCCATCTGTTTGCCTGAGGCTGCAATGAAAACAAAGCAAAGCAAACAGTCAATTGGTAGGAGATAAGCCCAGATAAGAGGCTGCCTTCCTCTGGAGGAGGGAATCTGTGAGCCTGGGACTCGCCAGGAAGCTGGGCGAGGCCTTGAAGAGGTGCCAGCCTGACCCTGCTGCTGCCCAGCCGCACCCTCTCCATGGGCTCTGCGCTGGTCCTGAGGCATGGATAGATCCTCCAGGCTGGCCGAAGACAATCTGCTATAGAGGGTCCAGGCCCACCCTGCCTCCAGGTCAGGACCTCTTAGCTGTAGCCTGGCACACGTGACATCGCTCTGGGCCTCCATTTCCTCATCTGTAAAACAGGCACAACATCTCCCTCACAAGGATGAGATGGATGCTGGGTGTTCCAGCCCCTGGGTATGTCTGTGATTGTCAGCTTCCCTTCTGTCAGGAGTTTCCAGGAGGCTGACTTCCCACCTATCTGAAAAGCCAGATCCCCTGGTGTTGGGCAAGTCCTGAGCTCTCCAGCTCCACCCTAGCCCATCTGCCCTGTGGTAGAGTCAGCTGCATGGGGGGAGCCCCAGAGCAGCCCCAGCGGAAGATGCTGGGTGTTTGGGTCATATCAGGCAACAGGAAGAGGGGTAGGGGAGGCTTCAGCAAAGCCCTAAGCCTCTGTAAAGGAGGACAGGGAGAGCCTAGAAGGGAGAAAGGCAATGGGGTGGAGGGGAACCAGGAGTAATGGCCTGGGATAGGGGCACACATAGAAGCAGGCAATGAGGAAGAACACTTGAAGACTTGCAGGCCCTGGGCAAAGCCACCTCAAGTTCAAACCAGCAGCCCTTCACTGGGGACCTGACCTCAAACCCACCAAAGGGCCACAGCTTCATTTTATAGATGAGGAAATGAAGGCCCCAGAGAAGGTGGCAGAGCCCTCTTACCTTAAACCACACTGTACACAGGGTCCCTGAAATCCACTTTTATTCATGTAAAAAAAAAATTCCCCAAAGAAAAGAGAAAGAATGTGACCCCTACTTCCCAGAGTTCTGAGTCTCCAGCTAGTGCTCCCTGGGAAGTGTTGGAGATGCCAAACTCTGGGGTTTGGCTCCACAGGGAGCAAGGCTCAACCAGGCCCTTCCCTAGGACTGAGGGCAAAAAGGAAGGCTAGGGCCTAACAGGGCACCAGGAGGATGAAGGAAGGGGGTTAGTGTGGAATACTTGGCCCAGGTTTAAAAAAATAAAATTTCTAAAGATAAAAAGTTTAAAAAAAATTAGTGTCTTCACCTCCTGCCCTCTGCCCAGTGCCCACCCTGGCCCTGTGGCCACCTCTTGCTCAAAGTTCAGAGCTGCGTATTCTCCTCCTGGCTCTCCGAGTCAGCACCAGACAGGTGCCCACTGTTCTGAGGTGTGTGACCGTTGCTGGCACAGGCCACCAGAGGCCTGTCCCCCAGCCCCTCCGTTGTCTCGCCCAGCAGGCTCCGGCGGATCTCCTGGGGCAGCCTCGACCGCTGCTCCTGACATTCCTGGGCCAGCTGGGCCAGCAGCTGTGGAGGACAGGTATCACAGGCAAGGCCAGGCCCCACAGCACCCTGCCTTTCTGCCGGCCTCACCATAGCCTCACCTTGGGCTCCTCTTCGGCCAGCTGCTGTAGGACCTGCTGCTGCCCAGCCACAAGGCGGTCGTGTCGCTGCTTCTGGGCTTCCTCTAGCTATGGGGGTGGGCAGGGGCACAGCTGAGAGGCCCTGAGGAATGGGCCAGGACCCTGCAGTTCTGGCTGGGCACAGAAATCAGGTGGGTGAAGGCTCCCAGGATTGTGTGCCAGGTTTGGGAGATGGCCAGGCTCAAAGATTACAAAGCCACAGGGAGCAGGTGATTTGCTTTGAATATAATGTGGGTATGAGGGGGCTGTTGGGCCTTGGAAAAGCCTCTAGCAGTCTCTTGAGGGCAATGTGGCACCAGGCCAGCCACCAAGGAGATGGGTGTCTGATGAAGGAAGGAAGAGGGTGGGGCTAGGGTGGCCTCACTCACCCGACGGATGGAGTTGACTGACTCAGTGATGTGCCGACGGTTAATCTCTGTCAGTTCCCTGCGCAGGAGCAAGTCAGGATGGGCTCAGTGCCCAGGCACCTGCCCTGCCTCCCCAGTGCCCAAATGGCTCCCAGTCCTGATGCCCTTACGCCTCCTTCTTATGTTTCTCCCTTGTCTTGGCCTCTGAGATACTGTTGTGGCGCTTTCTGTCCAGGATCTTCTGCAGCTCCTTCTTCTCCCTGGAGAAGCCGGTGGGGGAGGAGGAGGGGTCAGAGGCAGGACCAGGGACTCTGCCCTCCTCCTGGTACCAGGGAGTCCCCTGCCCCCCCCCACCAAAAATCCTTTGCCTCACCTCTCATTCATCTCCTTCAGCCTTTTGAACTGAGCAGTGTGTGCCTCCAGGACAATCTCCCTGAGCCGCTGCTGAACCTGCAGACACAGGTAGCCAGGAGGTGACATAGAACCGATGCCAGAAAGCAGACTCTCCCTCACCTCTCCCTTTCCCTCACTTTGTTTTCATTGCAGCCCTCCTCACCTGTTTCAGGTGCTCCAGCCTCCGCTCAGCCTCTGTGTCTGCCTGGGCCTCCCTCAGCTCCAGCAGACTTTGCACCTGCCTGTTCCGGAACTCTTGATACCGCTTCACCTCTTCCTCCTCTTCCTTCATGTCCTCCATGTCACCAGCCCCACCCCTGTGGGGAGAACCCCTCTGGGCTAATGCTCCATCACCTGGACTTGGGCTGGGAGGGTATGTCCCAGTGGGCAATGGTAGATGCCACCCATGGGGCCAGGTCTGTTATGCAAACTAGGAGACCTGTTAGCTCCACCCAAATGATGGGAGCCTGTTTGGACCACATGCCTCTCATGGGGGACATCAAAGAGATGTCATCTTCTGGGAAAAGGATGGACCCTGTTGCAAGAAGTCTCCTCTATCTTCCTTGCACCAAACCTTCCCCCTGGGGATCAAGGAACAGACCCTGCCATCTCTCCCTGCCCACGTGGTGTGGAGACTCATGTGCACGCACCCCTAACATCCACGTCAACACACCATACAATCAGCCTGGACACTCACAGGACACCTTGCCGGTGCCAGCACCTGCTCTCAGCCCGGGCCTGGGCCAAGCCTTCAAGCAAGCGGCGAGTGAGGGTGACAGCCTTCCGCTGATGCTTCTTGTACAGCTCTCGCAGGTCTCGCTCTTGCCGACTGCGGAGCTTGACCAGAGTCTTGTGGCTTCGGAGCTCATCCAGTGGGGTGGCAGCCACCTCTGGAAGCAGCAGAGCAAAAGTGGGCAGGGTGGGCCTACCTGCAGCCCCACTCCCACCAGGCGGCCCCACCCCCACCTACCCTACCTGAGAGGATACTGGCAATGAGGTCATCCCGCTGCCCTGGAGAGCAGAGGCCTCCTGTGAGAAGCTGGAGGACATGGTGGCAGGAGCCACTCCCCTCAGCCCATCAGGGCCCCAACTGTTCCTTACCTGGGCTGCTGAGGGAGGTGCTGGTAGGGGAGGTGGTGGGACCTGGGGGCCGGCGGGGGGAGGTGACCAGTGGGCTAGGTGTGGGGTTTAGGTACACCTGGGACCCTGGCTGCTGAGATGGGCTCTCCTGGCACATCTCTAGGCCAGCCTGAGCCTGTGGGGAGAAGAGCAGAATGTTCTTTCCAGAAATGGCATTTTCTCCAGGTCCTCTATCCTCTACAACCTCTCAGCACTCTTCCAGTGGTCTGGTCAGCATCTTCCAGCCCATGTGGTTGCTACACTCACTGTAATTTAGGGCTGTCTGGACACCCAAATGAGAAATAAGCTGGCACAAACTAAGGCTTTCCACACCCCTTTTCCACGTGGGGTGTGAGAAAATAATGTAATGCCAGGTCCACTGCAAGTGCTCAAGGACTCCCAGATTCTTCTAGAAAGGGCTGAGCCAGCCCCGAGTCTCTTCCCATCTCCGTGTCCCTCCACCCTTGCTCACAGTTGCACATCTTCCTTATTGTTTAGCTCCTGATTAAATCAATGAAGGAAGCAACCGCAGAGCGGGCACCAGCCTCTCGGCTAACAGCTCTAAGCAGCCCTAATTGCAGTCATTCTTCACTGCCTGCCGCAGGCCCCACAGGGACTGGGTCTGGCTGTGCTGGTGAGCCTCTACTCCTGACCCTTCCCCACGGAAGCCACCGCCCTCCATGTGCCCTCCCAGAATCCCACATTTTAAAGCCTGTGGCTTCACACCAGACTAGTGAAGTGGCAGGGGCGTCTGTGGGCCCAGTTTTGGCCCTGCTCACAGCTGGAGGAATTCTAGCCCAGGTCTGACCTGAAAGCTTCTCAAATACAAATGGGTGGTTTCCATCTCCTCAAAATCCTAAGGCCTCAAAGACTATTGAGCAAGAAAATCCAAAGCCCCTGCCCCATGCAGTGTGGGAATAAGGATCGGTGTTGGTGGCAGAGAGATGCAGGTTTAAGACCCAAACCAGGCCAGGCCATTTTTGAGCTGAGCAATCTCACACAAGCAACTCAGGACCTCCATGTATGCCACCCCTACACTGGGGATGGCAGCCCCAAAACTGGGTGGTGGGGGATTACTGAGCCAAGGAGGTCATAAGATGCATACTAGGCCTGGCAGAGAGCTGATGCTCAACATTCACTTGGCTTTATGTTCTAGTTGAGACAAACATCCAGAAAGGGGAACAGGTTTTCCCAGCAGAGGGGAATGGGCATGTGAAGGAAGCTGGAGTCTACAGGAGGGCCCTGAACAGCCCAACCCAGGGGACCCAGGCCGTGCGGCTGGGAGTTATCTGGGACAGTGTGATGGGGACTGAATGGACTTCTCCACCAGGGCTGGACCCAGAGGTCAGCCCATACCTCCTACTCCACCCACACCCATGGCAGTCGTGTCCATTGATCCCCTGGGTCACAGTGAACCTGTACCCTACCCACCCAGGCCTGCCTGGCTCACCTCACTCTCCCCAATGAGGGCAGCCAGCTGCTTTGCCCTCTGGTCCATCAGGCTGACGTGCTTAATGGGGTTGATCAGGGCCTTGGCATAATCTAGGACGAAGCAGAGGCAAAGGTCCTAGAAACAAAGGGCCCCAGGCCACACGGCCCCTACCAGCTCTGGTCTGAATGAGAAACTGAAGAATCTGCCCTTGGGTTTATTTGCCACCCTGAATCAGGGCCACTTAGCTTGGCCATATCCAAGCCCTGGTGGCAGTATTGTCCCCCACCCTACCCAGCCTGGCCCTCCCCTGCTCGCCCTCAGCTCACCCTGGTGGTCATCAGGAATGTAGTCTGAGGCCTCAGTGTAGATGAGCAGGGCTGGCAGGCACAGCGGCTGGTTGGCCTCATTCCGCAGGCAGACATAGTGGTACCCTGGAGGGCAGGAGAGAGGGTCACTGGGCTCAGCCAGGTCCCCACACACCACCTGCTGTGTGAACCAAGGCCTCACCTGAGCGGATGGCAGAGACAGGCAGGATGCGGTGCCCTACGAATTTGCCACCCTCCTCAAAGGCAGCAATGCGAAGCGAAGCCAGCGTGGGCAGTACCACCTGTGGGCCCAAACTGGTACTGAGCCATGGAGCTGACCACAGCCACCAAGGACAAACACTCAGAGCAGACTTTTGGGTGAGCTGACCAACAACTGACCATCAGTCACCATCACCATTAAGGTGATGGCTGATTCACATTTCTGTGGCCTGGCCCACAGTGACCAGTGGCCTCAGGGCTCTGAGCCAAGAGCACAGGCAGACACCCTCAGAGCCATCATGGGCAGGTCTGGTCATCACCAGCTTAGAAACTTAGAGTAAGCTAAGAGTCTTGACTAAGAATACTCTAGCCTAGGTCAGGAGCAGAGGCTCCATTGTATGGGACCATAGGAGTCCTGAAAAGCCGGTGGGAGTCTGGGGTTGTGATCTCAGGCAAGAGATCTGCCCCCTGCTTGGAGAGGGGCAGACTGTGTCCATTCCTTACAGGGGGACATAAGACCTGCTAGAACTCCCCCGCCACCCTTTTCTCTGGAATGTGCAGGACCAGGGAGGTCCCTCAGTGCCCCTACTTGTGATCCCAGTCACCACTAGCATGCCTGATTCCTGTTCCCACACTGAGCCAAGGGCAGTTCTGGGCTGGATCTGCCTATGCCAGGTGGGGCCAGGCTCACCTGGGGGAAGTCAAAGGGCTCCTCGTCCCACACAGGGTTGAATGAGTTCCCCTGAGAGGTCCGAGTGCGGTACTTGCGCCGTGTGTCCACAGGGAGACCGAACATGTCCACCTCCACATAGATGCCCACCTTCCTGTCGGACAGGAACTGCCCCGAGATCACCTGGGGGTGCTCAGGGTGAGGCAGCTGCTCAGAGTCCTGTCCCCAGGACACCCCAGCCTGAGCCCTCTGGGCCCCACCTTGACCCGCAAGGCATTGGCCACGACGCCGTCCACGATGACCTCAGTGAAGGGGTCGAAGGACTTGTCTGGCCGCCGCATGAACTCAGGCTTGAGTAGGTACCCACTGCGCCCATTGTACTCGAATACGCCTGCATTGAGCTGCATCGCCAAGTCTGGGGGTGCCATGAGGAAGGGAAGAGTCAGGCTGTGTGTTGTGGGGGGCCAGGGGTCATCAGGGGTCAGTGGAATCCAGGATCTAGGTTTGGGGTAGGACCAAAAGGCACTGGAGTCCAGATTCAGGAAAGATCAGATAGCTGAGGGGTCTAGAGTCAGCTGTGGCCAGGAGCTGGGGTTAGTCAAGGTCTGGGTTAGGCTGGGGCACCTGGGATTAGACAGAGTCAGAAGTCCATTTGGGCAGGGCTAGCAGGATTAGGGGTCAGAAGTCAGTCAGACTAGGACCGAGCTCACCTAGGGTCTGAAAGTTGAGGGCGACTAGTTGGCAGCCCACGTTCCAGAAGAGCTGGGGCATGTAGTTGGAGGAGTCCACTCGGGTGCCCTTGGGGTAGATGCGGCTCAGCTGCTGCTTGTTATATCTGAGGTTGGTAGTCAGGGGCCACTTGGGGTGCCAGTGCCCAGCCCTCTGTTGGCCTCTAACTCTTACCCAGCCTTCCCAGGACTCCTACTGCTTTTGGCCTCTGCTTCTCCCCCAAAGACCATATGGACCTGCCCAAACCCCATCCTGGGGTGTAGGGGCCAGGACAATATGCAGGTGGCACAGTGGGAGCAGGACATGCAGGCCAGCCCCTAAGCATCCTTCTCTGGCTTGCCGGCCCCCAGCACCTCAGAAGGATACTCCACAAACTCCATGGGGCTCTTGGTCAGCTGTTCCATGGCCTTGGTCTCCACAAAGGATGACATTTCAAAGCATTTGTTCCTCTCTGGGGAGTGGGCAATGAGAGGGAGTCAGGCCTGGCAGGGGTGGGCAGGCCAGATTCCACCCCCGCCACCCACCTCCTACTCACTTCGAGCAGCCTCAAAGGACTTGAACTTGACAGGCTCAATGTAGTTGACAAGTGTGGACATCTCCTCAGTGGCATTGACCTCACTGCTGGCTGTGCCCTGAGACCCCAAACCCAGGATCAACAGGGCTGTCCCCACCACCAGACCCCTCAGGATGGAAGCACTGACCCTCTGCTACAATCATGCTACCATGGCTGGAGCTACCTTAACCAGCCTCCTCCCTGGGGCCTCACTAACACACCCTGAGCCCCTCCCTGCCCAGTTTACCTCCTGCCTCCTGCTCACTCCTCCCCTCCCTGGTCTTCAAACACTGGAACCCCTCCCCCAAGCCCCAGAGTTCAACTGCCTACACGTATGTGATTTCCATTCCAGCCATTCCCTCCAGTCACCACCTTGCCATCATCCCTCAGTGGCTCATAGGAACCTGGAACTCAGCCTTTCTGATGGTGACCTCTGGCCCACCTTGCCCATACCTCTCCAACCCTGGAGCCCTCTCAAACCTGACCTGATGGACAACCAGACTAGCCTTTTCTGGGCTACTCCTTAGTGTTCTTCTCAAGTCAACACTCCCTCATTTGGCATTGGCCCCTTCCTCCTGCACACTCTGGCCCTGCCACAGGGCCCTTGCACCTGCTGTTCCTGCTTCCTCAGGCCTGTCTCAGGTAGAATACATGCTACTACCCCACCTTCCCAGCTATGGGCCTGACCTCATCTGTGGTTGGCTTTTTGGGGTCTGTCTGCTCCTCTTCATCCTCATCTTCCTCCTCATCTTCACGATCAGCAGGTCCAAAAGCATCGGGGCCCCGGGTTAGGCCCTCCTCACCCAGAGACTTACGAGGCTCTAGGCTAAGCTTCTCCAGTCCTAGCTCCTCCCCATTGCTCAGGCCTGGGCAACTGTCAGAGCTGGGAGATCCTGCAAAGGATGGGGCCACAGAGGTCAGGGGCCAAAACTACACACAGATGCATAGGAAACCCAGACAGCTTATTCCCAGTGTGTGTGGAGGTGTATCAGTGGGACAGTCAAGTGGTACTCTCAGGGCAATGTAGCTTGGAGAGAGGTCAGGGGTCAGATGGTATTAAACCCTGTGGGAATTCAGAGGCATCACAGGTCAAAAGTGAAGGTTTGGAGTTATACAGAGCAGGAATATGTATGCATAATGTATGCAGGATGGCTCAAAGGGATGAGAAGGAAGAAGTAGGGTATGGTAGCCTTAAAAGTGGGAGTAAAGGCTCGGCGCCTATAGCTCAACTGGCTAAGGCGCCAGCCACGTACACCTAACGTGGCGGGTTCGAATCCCCAGCCTGGACCCGCCAAACAACAATGACGGCTGCAACCAAAAAATAGCCAGGCGTTGTGGCAGGCGCCTGTAGTCCCAGCTACTTGGGAGGCGGAGGCAAGAGACTCGCTTGAACCCAGGAATTGGAGGTTGCTGTGAGCTGTAATGCCACGACACTCTACCCAGGGGGACGGCTTGAAGCTCTGTCTCAAAAAAAAAAAAAAAAAAAAAGTGGAAGTAAAAAGATGACATGGTAGGGTTACAGGTCAGGGGTCAGTCAAAGCCATATTCAAAAAAGGGACCAGGGGTCAGATGCAAGAGGGTCCTAAATAAAGTGAGAGGTCAAAGATTAGTGTTTTGTTTTGTTTTTGAGACAATATCTCACTCTGTTGCCCAGGGTAGAATGTCATGGCATCATCATAGCTTACAGCAACTGTAAACTCTCTTGGGCTCAAGTTATCCTCTTGCCTCAGCATCTAAGGCAGGGGTCCTCAAACTTTTTAAACAAGGGGCCGGTTCACTGTCCCTCAGACTGTTAGAGGGCCAGACTGTGGGCCCTGGGACGAGTTGGCTGCTAAGCAGGACAGGCAGCAGCGGCAAAAATACCCAGTGGCTAGATAAATGTCCTAGGTGGGCTGAATGTGGCCCACAGGCCGTAGTTTGAGGATGCCTGCTCTAAGGTAACTGGGACTACAGGAACCTACCATGGCTAGTTTTTCTAATTTTTTTTTCTTAAAGATAGACTCTCAAGCTGCTGCCCTGGGTAGAGTCCCACGGCGTCATCATAGCTCACAGCAACCTTTAACTTCTTGGACTCAAGAGATCCTCTTGCCTCAGGTTTTCTATTTTTAGTAGAGGCTGAGTCTCACTTTGCTCAGACTGGTCTTGAACTCCTGAGCTCAAGCAATCCACCTACCTCTGCCTCTATGAGTGCTAGGATTACAGGCTTGAGCCACCACGCCTGGCCCAAAGATTAGTTTAGATTATAATCAAGTGAGTGAAGAGACTTGGTGGGGATCACAGAATAGGGGCTGAGGTCTGAGAGTCTCACCAAAGGGATATGGGTCACTGAGGTCAGAGGTCAGAATTCAAGGCCATAACCTGGTTGGGGGAGGCTCTGTGAGGTGGGAAGCTGAGGAGTCAGGAGCTGAGCAGAGACAACTGCAGTTGGGGAGTGGCTCCTGAGGTGTGCACCTGGATCCAGGGGTCAGAGGTCCTGCACACAGCTGAAAGTGGCTTGATAGGGGGGCTAAGGGCTGGGGCAGACTCAAAGGAGACAGGAGGGTGAGGCAAGGCTAGGGCGGGACAGGGGGCTGAAGGTCATGCCATACCAAGCTGAGGGGAGGAGGGCTCAGTGGTGGCAGAGCTTTCACTCAGGGCCGAGTTGCTCTGCTCCAGAGGCCTCTTGCGCACAGAGCTGCTAGGGACAACAGTGCTGGGACGATGCCGCTTCTTGTTCTTCACCAGGATGCGTCCCATCAGGTCCTGAGGGCTGGGCAGTGGGACCCCTGGGGCCAGCTGGGCAGATGAGGGCAGGTCAGGGTCTGCTGGATACCCTTCATCCCTATGTCCCCGCCCTGGCTATGAGCCCCCATACCGGGTACTTGTCCAGTGGGTCAATGAGCAATGCGTCCCCAAAGATGGAGCGACAGTATTCAGCCATCTTGGCCTGCTGCTTTGCACTGTGGTGCCAAGATCAGAGGTCAGAGGTTCCTGGGGGCACCTGGGGTCCATGGGGCAGGTTAGACACTACAGGGGTGGAGGACAGTCCCAGAGTTGTGGGTCACCAGAGTAGGGCCACAGTGCTGTGGTAGGAGGCCCATCCCTGAGTCCATAGGGTCCCCAAAACACAGGCACTCACGAGTCCACGTGGTTCTCGAAGGACAGGATGACCGGGTAGGGCGAGGTCTTGAATGCGGACTCTGCGATGGCCTCAAGCACATCTCGCAGGGGCACCTCCGTGGTCATGGTGAAGCCATGGGTGATGAAGGGCTCCTCCTCAGGTGGCCGCCCCTTCCACACATCCAGCTCCACACAGCGACAGCCCCACAGCAGCGTCTGGCGGTACATCTCCACCGACGAGGTCCCCGCCAGCTGCCCCGCTAGGGGCGAGGCTCCGTCACTGTGGCTGCCTGCCAGCCTGGCTCCATGTATAACCAGGCTATGCTGGGGACACAGGGGCCCCTGCGACAACCCAGTTCATCCCCAACACACGGTCTGGCCAACCCCAATCACTCTTTAATTCACCATGGAACCACCACTATTTCCCCCAAAAGCCCCCAGGTCAGGCCTGTGTGCTATCCTCAGCCCCTGGCCCCCCCCCTAAGGGGGGACAGTCCAGGCATCTGTCAGATGGATTCCTACACTAGGGCTCACCCTCTCTCAGATGAATGCCCACCACCCACCTACCCTACCACCCTGAACGGGGGAGTCACCCCTGCCGCTCACTATAACTCCCCAGGACCCTGACAGTTTCTCCTTCTTTTCACTTCCTCTGCCCACTCTGCCCTAGCACAGCCTCCACCACCTCCTGCCCGGGGGACCGTGGGCCCTCCCTTCTCCTAATCCATTCTCTACAGAGCACTTGGTGTCATTTTTCTAAAACAAATCAGGTCACATCACCTTCTCTGTTTCACACCCTCCAAAAGCCTTTCTCTCCTATTCAGGATAAATCTAAAATGCCTGGCCAGCCCACTGGTTCACGCCTAAAATCCTAGAACTCTGGGAGGCCAAGGCAGGTAGACTGCTTGAGCTCAGGACTTGGAGACCAGCCTGAGCAAGAGTAAGACCCTGTCTCTTCCAGAAAAACTAGCCTGGGCTCGGCACCCATAGCTCAGTGAGTAGGGTGCTGGCCACATACACCGAGGGTTGAGGTTTGAGCACAGTCTAGGCCTGCTAAACAACAATGACAACTGCAACACCTCCCCCCCCAAAAAAAATAGCTGGGTGTTGTGGCAGACACCTGTAGTCCCAGCTACTTGGGAGGCTGAGGCAAGAGAATCGCTTAAACCCAAGAATTGGATGTTGCTGTGAGTTGTGATGCCACAGCACTCTAATGAGGGCAACACAGTGAGACTCTGTCTCAAAAAAAAAAAGAAAGAAAAAGAAGAAAAACCAGCCTGGTAGTGCAGTGGACACCTGTAGTCTAGCTACTTGGGAGGCTAAGGCAAGGGGATCACTTGAGCCCAAGAGTTTGAGGCTGCTGTGAGCTATGATGGCATAGCACTCTACCCAGGATAACAGAGTGAAACTCTCTCAAAAATAAAAAAAAATTAAGGGGCAGCGCCTGTGGCTCAGTGAGTAGGGCGCCAGCCCCATATACTGAGGGTAGTGAGTTCAAACCCAACCCTGGCCAAACTGTAACAAAAAATAGCCGGGGGCGGCGCCTGTGGCTCAAAGTAGTAGAGCATGGACCCCATCTGCCAGAGGTGGCGGGTTCAAACCCAGCCCTGACCAAAAACTGCAAAAAAATAGCTGGGCATTGTGGCAGGCACCTGTATTCCCAGCTACTCGGGAGGCTAAGGCAAGAGAATTGCCTAAGCCCAGGAGTTGGAGGTTGCTATGAGCTGTGACACCACAGCACTCTACAGAGGGCAATAAAGTGAGACTGTCTCTTAAAAAAAAAATTTTTTTAAAAACTGGCTTGGAGCCCATAGCTCAGTGGTTAGGGCACCAGCCACATACACCAGAGCTGGTAGGTTTGAACCAGCCCCAGCCTGCTAAATAAACAAACAAACAGACAAACAAAAATTGCCGAGTATTGTGGTGGGTGCCTGGAGTCCCAGCTACAAGGGAGGCTGAGGCAAGAGAATTGCTTGAGCCCAAGAGACTGAGGTTGCTGTAAGCTATAATGCCACAGCACTCTACTCAGGGCAATATAGTAAAACTGTCAAAAAAAAAAAAAAATTGCCCTTTATCCCTCCAGCTCCAGCCCTGCCCCAGCACCTATCTCACCATGTGCCTGCCTCCAATCCTCATCCCACCTCTCTTTTGCTTTTTTTTTTTTTCTCTTGAACTCAAGAGCTCTTGCTTCAGCCTCGTGAGTAACTGAGACTACAGGCTCCTACCATGAGGCCTGGCTAGTTTTTCTGTTTTTAGTAGAGATGGGGTCTCACTCTTGCTCAGGCTGGTCTCAAACTCCTGAACTCAGGAGTTCCACCCACTTGGGGCTCCCAGAAGGCTAGGATTATAGCATGAGCCACCACACCCGGTCCCTTTTTACTTCTTAAAAACACCAAGCAGGACGGCACCTGTGGCTCAGTGAGTAGGGCACAGGCCCCATATGCCGAGGGTGGTGGGTTTGAACCCAACCCCAGCCAAACTGCACCAAAAAATAGCTGGGTATTTTGGCGAGCGCCTCTAGTCCCAGCTACTTGGGAGCCTGAGGCAAGAGAAGCACCTAAGCCCAAGAGCTGGAGGTTGCTATGAGCTGCGATGCCACAGTACTCTACTGAGGGTGACAAAATGAGACTCTGTCCCTACAAAAAAAACACCAAGCAGTCCTGCTCCAGGCCTTCACAAAGGCTGTTCCTCTTTGTTGCCAGCCGTTGCAGGCCTCAGCTCTTCCCCATGGAAGCTTCCTCAAGCACCGTGAAGCATGCCAAGAAGCCTTGTTTCCCCAGCACTAGCTGACAAATGAGCAATGACCCAAAAGAATTGTATCCCAAGAGGAAGGGGAGCAGTGCAAGGGCAAGAGGGCAGAGGTCATGGGTGCCACTGTCTCCCCACTCACCTGTGAGATAGGTGTTGTGGGAGGAGTTGATGAAGTAGGAGCTCAGCGGCTGGGTCATGTCTGCACTCAGATCCAAAGCTTCCAAGGGCAAGATGCCATTCTCCTCACCTCCCAGGTAGCGGCTAAAGCCCTCCAGTGACATCTGGTCTGGGGTTGGGGGACAGCAGGGTCAACTAGGGCACCTCCTGACCACCTCACCACCTGTATCCCGGTTGCTTACCTCGCTCCAGGAACTGCTGATTGGGCTCATACTTCTCGATGAGCAGCCGGGCCTGGGAGGGCCGCAGGGGTGGGTACAGCACTTCATTGAGTCTCGGGTCCCGCTGCTTCTGGTTGATGAAGTCCATGAGCTGCTCCAGCGTCAGATACGGCTTGCCCTTGGCACCTCTGGAGGAGCCAAAAGCCAGGTGAGGCTGCAGCCTCAGCATCTGCCACCCCCTCTCCAAGCCTTCGCCCAGACAAAGGCATCAGAAGGCCTGCTTCTGGCTCTGTCACCCTGAGTGAGACTTAGGACAAGTCACTGCCCCCTCTGGGTCTCAGTTTCCCCTCTACTCTCCTGGCTACTTGGCATTGTTAAGGCAGCAGAGGGAGCTGGCACCAACATTAGCAAAGGGCTTTGGAAACTGTCAAGTGCTCAGCCCACCACCCTGTGCTTCCAGATCCCAGACCCAATCTCAGCTATAGCTCTCACTTGCTATGTGAGGTCAGGTGAGTCCCAGACCATCCATGTATGAGCCTTGGTTCTCATCAGCAGAGTGGGCTGATTAAACCAGGCCTGGCTCAGGTGGCACCTGTGGCTCAGTGAATAGGACACCAGCCCCATATAGCGAGGGTGGCAGGTTCGAACCCAGCCCCAGCCAAACTGCAACAACAAAAATAGCCAGGTGCTGTGGCATGCGCCTGTAGTCCCAGCTACTCGGGAGGCTGAGGCAAGAGCATCACCTAAGCCCAGGAGTTGGAGATTGCTGTGAGGTGTGACACCAAGGCACTCTGCCAAGGGCGACAGAGTGAGAATCTGTCTCTAAAAAAAGAAAAAAAAGCTCTGGCAAAGGGTTGGCTCACAGCTGTCTGTAACAGCTGTAGAAATGGTGGCTCCAAGCAAGGGCACATCAGTAACAGGTTTTCCACCTGCCCCTTCCTGGCCTCTAGCCTCCTCTCCTCCACACTGGACTATAAGGCACACTGAATAGAGGCCAGACCCAGAGCACAGGGCAGGATGGGGGCCCAGCCCTACTCACATCTCCAGCAGGATCTTGTCAATGTCTGGTCGCAAACACAACTTGTTAAGGAACCGCTCAAAAATCTCCAAGGAAAACTCATCGGGCCGAATGGACTCACTCTGGGGGCCAAAGGGTATGAGGTGAGACCCCAGGAGCAGTCAGCCACAGAAAGGCGAGTGCCCTGCAATGCCTCACCCATGCCTGCCCCTGCCCCACACACTCTGTTGAAATTGAGGCCACAGGATTCCAGTGCAGTCTCCACTCTCTTCTTGTCTGCTGAGAACATCTTCAGGACACTGATACAGGTAAGAGACAGGGTTGGTGGAGGGGCAAAGACCACCAAGGTCAGGCCAGGAGAGAAGGTGCTGAGGGGAAGGGGTGCTCACTTCTTGACTGGGATCCGTCCATCCTGGTTTACTTGCAGCTTCAGCTTTGTGTATCTGGGGACATAAATGAAGGGGTTATACCCTGGGAATGGCCACCTGAACCCCAGACATACCCCAGGGTGGCCCGGGGCTCACGCTTTGCGCAGGAAGGTGTTCCGGGAGGCATTCTGAGCCAAGATGTTCATAGCCAGTTTGAACAGCTCCTCAGACCAAACCTGGGGCATAGCATACATAGGCAGGGGACAAGTGGGGGAATCAAGGGGCTGGCCTGGCCACAGCCCAGGCCCAGACCCGGGTCTGATACACAGCAAGCCAGAGAGCAACCCAGAACACACAAGTGCTCGGTAAGTGATGAGCAATTTAGCAAGTAACACAGTGACCCCTGGCTGTCCCCTCTGCCCCAGCCCACCTTGGCCGTGTCATCTTGCACAGCCATGAAGTTCAAGAATACTGTGTTCACAGGGTCTGGCCCAGCCACCACTGTCATCAACTTCTCTTCTAGCCGGGCATCAGGGCCCCCAAAGCCCAGCACTTCCCGGATCTTGGGGTCCTGAGTAGGTGAGAACCGAGAGTTAGGAGGGGTATCTCAGAACCCATGCCTTGATCTGGTCCTTAGACTTGGGCCCCATCACTCACCTTGGGCAGGCGGGCATAACGGCCCATCCGTGTGTCCCGGATGGAACTGATGTCCAGTGTATCTACCTCCTGGGGAAACCAGATGCTTGGGTGGGTCTGAGAGGCCATAGGCTGAGAGATAGCAGCCCCTGAGCTCCCCACCCAGGCCAGTGAGTAGCCACCGTATGGCTGCAGCACTAGCCTCAGCCCCTGCCCTTAGCACTTCCTGTCTGGAAAACCATAGGCGAGGTTGTCCAGCAGCTGCCCCTGTAGGCAGGACAGGGAGTATGAGCAGGGCTCTTGGTTTGAGCAAGCTGCATCAGCACCTGCCCTCACCATGTTAGGTCCTGTCCAGTACAAGAAGAAGCCATTGGGGTCCACACGCAGAGTCACCAGGTTCTGGCTGGAGGTCTCCTGGGGACAGCACAGGATAGCAAAGGTCAGGGAGTAAGGGCGGTAACCCAGGCTTAGGACTGGGGCCCCTCCAGTCATCCACCCTAATTGTAGTGCCAGTGAGTTAAGATGAAGCCTTATCCACCCGCCAGGACAAAGCCATCGTCTTTGGCATGACATTCAGAGTCCGCAAGTTCTGGTCCCAACACCTCTCCCAGCCTCACCTCCCATTCACCCTAAGAGTCTGCTAAATGGACAATTCTACCTACCCTCTCCTCATCTTCCAGCCTTGCTTCACTATCTCCTTTGTTAGGATGTCCTTCCTTTTCTACCCAGCTTCTGGGAAGCATCCCCAGCCCCCACCCTGGGCTTGGTTTCCCCAGAAGCTCCAGCACCATGATGGTTAGAGCCCTCCATATCCCCCTAGTTTAGCTCACTTCAGAATGTTCATGGGATGAGAACAGAGGGTTCAGAAGTCTGACCCCCCACAGCGCTCTAAATCCTTTGAGACACCATGATGACTGGCCACCTTTCACTCTGCTTCAAGGTCCATTATCCACCCTTGCACCTCCCAAGGCTCACTCCCATCTTACAGAAGCACAGAGTCCACCCAACAAGAGACTTCCCCTGGTCTCAAGACCAGGCAACAAGCTCTGTCCTCCTCAAACAGCCCTGCAGCTGGCAGAGGGCAGGGAAGTATGTGCCAGCCCTTTTTTCTGAGGAGAGCCCAGTCCCTGGCACCCTCCCAGGTCCACCCGTGTGACTCGGGAAGCAGCCAGAGGGGGTGTCATCAAGAACTCAAGGGTTTAGACATGGCTAGGGCCTGAGTAACCAGGTGACCATAGGTAGAATTGTCCTGCCCCAGGCTCCTCTAGCCAGAAGAGGACCCCACCTCACCCTGACTGCTCTAACCCTAACCCCAAACTGTTATTCACTGTCTGGAGGACAATGCTGTCATCATTAATACAACAGCTCACACATGCTATCACTACTGTGTGCTGGGTACAGTAGTAAGCACATAACAAGTGTGAGTCCACTTAGGCCTCCTGATAGCCCTATGAGGTACAAGTTTTTGTCATCCCCCTTTTTTAGACAAGGGAACTGAAGATGCTCCTTAGCTTGCGCAAGGTCAAGAAGAGGAGCCAGGACTTGCACACAGGCAGTGTGGGTCCAGTGTTCTGTGACCTGGGAGGTACAGAATCAAGATTCCTGCCAGCCTCCTGGCCTCTGCCACACCCCACTATGGGGCCTGAATACAGCTTCCCTTTCCAAACCTCAGTTTTCCTCTTCTGGAGAATGGGGATTGAAACAGCCCCACCCATTGCAGGTTTTGCTTACAAAGGACAGGAGTCAATCTGGGGACTGAAGGAACAAGAGGCCCCCAAACTTACCTCAGTGTGCTGACACCTATCCCCAGCACCCCAAGGTACTTCCAACCCTGTCCTGGGTTTGAGGCCCCCCCCAAGGGTGAGTTGAGGGGGAAGTTTTGTGGGTACTGCCCCCAGGGCCCCTCCCTCCCCAGGGTCTGGCCTTCAAAAACAGCCCAGGCCCCCTGCTCTCCGCCCCAAGCCTTTGTCAGCACCCCTCCACCCCCAAGCCTCTCTCCACGTTCCCACTTCCTTATTTGGGTTTATCACACTTGAAGGAAAAGGGGAAACTTTTCCCTTTAGGCAGGCCAGTGGGGAGGGGTCTCCCCTGGCCCCAGGGGCGAGAGCACCGCTCCGCACACACCTGCCGCTTCAGGCCACGCCCCCAGCCCCTCCCCCCAGCTCCCACGCCTACCCGCCCCACCCAGCCGGAAAGGAGCCTAGAGTCTTCCAGGCCTGTGGCCTGACTGGGAAGGAGCTTCAAGGAAGCTCTAGCAGGCTCGGTGGAGGCCCCGGGGAAGGAGGGGCCCAGGGGGCAGAGGAAGGGGACAGGACAGGCGTAGGGAGCCGCAGATGGGGCCCCGGCGTCCGAGATGCACCAGGGTCAGGACAAGTAGAAAGGAGGGCCAGGATTTATTGGGGTTTAATGTTCCGGGCTAAGTAAGGTATGGGGAGCAAAGTTCCCGGCGGTGGAAAAACTTGGGGGGACAAAGTCTCCACTAGGACATGAGTTGGTGCTCCCACCTAAGCAGGGAGCTTGGGTGGGATCCAGAAGCAGGGCGAGGGGTGCAGCCAGAACAAGGTAAGAAAGTGATGAATGGAAGAGGATTGTTCAGGCAAGAGCGCCGGCGAGAGTAGGGTCCCAGCGGCACCCACCCAGAATGAAGATGCCCTGAGCCAAACGGGCGGCCGGGGTGTTCTAGCCAAGGAGTAGAGTGCGGGACAGAGGTCTGGGGACCAGGCCAAAATCGGAGAACCAGAATTAGTCTGGTAGGGAGTGGTGGGAAGGGTGCAAAAGGTGGGGAGCGGGATTTATTGGGGTTCAAAGTCCCGGCGCCAAGGAATGGAGAGCCAAATTTTCCAGAGCTGAGGAACTGGGGAAGAGGGGGGACAAAGTCTTCATCACTGGGATCACTGGGGACTCAAGTTTCCGGAGCTCCGCCACGCTGGGACAGGGGCCGCCATGGTCAGTCGAGGCTGGAGTTGGGGGTCCCCAGTGTCTGATCGAGCTTGATTGAAGGAGTCCCAGGATCTGGGTGGAGCAGGAGCCGCCGCGCTTACCTCGTCCCATTTGATGAACTTACTCCCGCGCCGCAGGGTCTCCACTACGATGGGCGGCTCCAGCTGCAGCGCGTGGACGCTGGGCCTGGCGCCCGCCATGGCCGGGCCAGGGGCGGGTCGGGAACCCACGGAGCCCCAACGGAGACTGTGAGCACCGCTGCTCCCTTCGCGCCCTCCCGCGCGGCCCGCTTCAGCCCCACGGCGTCAGCTCCCGCCGGCCAGTCTGTCCGGGACAGACCAGGGACTCGGCGGGGCCCGGGTGGGGCGGGGCAGGGGCGGGGCAGGGGCGGCACCGCCTCCTCCCACCGCATCTGGCCCGCCCGCCCCGCGTCGGCTCCCCCTGGCGGCCGGGGTGGCGACTGCAACTGGAAGGATTGGGCCAGGGGTACCGGGACTAGGTGGGGGCTTGACTGAGAGTTCAGCAGCTCCTTGATTCTTCGGACCTGGGGTTGGAGGAGGGCATTGGGGCCGGGGGATGTTGAGCGGCGGGACTGGGTGTAGGGGGCGCTGCTTAAGGCGGATCGGGGTCAGCTCTCTGAGATTTCTGAGAGATGGGGGCTGGGGTACTCTCGGAGGGCAGAACCTAGACCGAGGGTCACAGAACTCTGTCCTCCTCCCAGCTCCTGTCACACTAGCTGAGTGCAGGAAAGGCCACTCCCACTCCCCAAGTGCGCTCACTTCGCCTCCCTGTCTCCAGCATCCGTACTGTCCCCCTCCCTGGGAGCACTTAGCTAGCTAATGGGTCTCCCGCCGGCAGGCGCCCCTCCCCCGTCCCTATCCCTGGGAGGATGGGCGCCTGCTACCTCCTTTGAGGAGCCAGGCATCCCGGCCTTCCAGAGCGGGCTCTAGAACACCCCACTTCTTGTGCCGAAAACCCTCATGACTGGAGACTTGTCAATGTGAGCCTCTCGGCTGAAAACTGCCAAGGGAACGCTGGTTGTCTGCCCAGAGAGGTCAGAAGCCTCGTGGGTGTCCCCAAAGGAAAAGAGTTGAGGAGGGGCTCTGTCTGCAGTGCCTGGCTCACAGCAGGTGCCCTGAAATCTGTGTTCCAGGGATGGGAGGAGGGAAAGGCACAGGGGCACTGGCATGGGTGGGGGCTGCAGCCCCTCCCGCAGGGCTTGGCTGGGGGGAGGTTCCTGCCTGGGGGCCCCTGTGGGAGCCCCCCCAATACAGAGGCAGTAGCAGCAGCTAGTTTAAAGTAGAACTCATCCAGAGGGGCCAGCCAAGTCACCTAGAAACCCAGAAAGAGATGAAGCTGGTTCTGGGGGAGGAGGGTCAGCCAAAGAGGAGCTGCCCTGCAGGCCCCTTTGCCCCAGGCTCTGAGACCCCCCCCCCAAGAGCCCTGTCCAGTCCTGGGGTTCCTCCACCTTTAACCTAGTGAATCTCCTTGCCTTTGGCTATGGAGAGGAGGGCAGGGTCTGATTATTATCTCCACTTGGGGCCCAGAGAAGGGAAGGGACTTGTAGGAGGATTTCAACCCTCCAGCTTCCTGCCTCCACTCCCTGCCCTTGAAGAGACAAAAAAGGGGGACAAGACTTGTGATCCTCTTTGTCCTCTCTCACCAGGGCTACAGAACAAAACTCTTCAGAGACCCAGGGACCACCAGACCTTATTGGAAATACATAACTCTGCAGGGTAGAGATTGGTCTCTACTCCCACAGACTGGGTTCAAATTCAATTCTTGGTAATGATAAAAACTAGTCTGTGCCCAGTTACCTTCTCCAGAAGTTAGAGGTTGTTGGAGGATAAATAAGCAAAGAAGTATAGAATGACCCCCCCTCTTTCAGGCAGTTTGACATCTGAGTGCGTATAGGGGCATTGGGAGAAAGAAAGGACGTAGGTCAGCCCTGAGGCAGGGGGCCCTGCCAGGCTGTGCCAGGGCTAGCAGAGCCTGGAATCAGGGCCTGAATTGGAGGTCTGAGCTGTGGGCCCTAGGTTTTGGACAGGTGTACTTCCTAGAAACATTGGGCAGCAGATCTTTGGAAAATAAACAGAATGAGATCTTGTTTCCTGGACCAGAGCTTCTCCATGCTACCCTTGTGTCTCCTGAGGCCAGTGCAGCCTCCATTAGAGGGCTCCTTCTTTCTGAGACTCTCTCTTCCAGCTTTAGTAATGGCAATATGGTTTCTCAGCAAGCAGTAATGGTGGAAGGAAGACTGCCTTTCCAGTCTCTACTTTTGATTAAGGGAGAAGTCTTGGCCCACAGTACTCTCTCAAGGGCCTCTGCTTCAGGGATGCACTCTGGTGGAGGGAGCTGGGACCGGTGAGGGGTGGGGCTCAGAGGCCATTGCTCAAAGCTGGGAGGATGAGGAACAGGTACATTCAGTCCCAAAAGGGCTCAGACAAGAGAGCTCTGGTTGGGTGGGCCAGGCCTCTGAGCTCTTGCCCCCAATCAGGATCATTAGCCTCCAGGAAGAGGCTCAGTACAGGTGAGTGACTTGCCCACAGCCTCTCAGCCTAACTAGACAGGGTCAGGATTTGAACCCAGTTCTTCTACTTCAAGGCTAAGGTTCTTTGCAGGCAGCCCAGCTTCCAAGAAGGCTGCAGGTCAGCATGCCCATCTACACCAACTATTCTTGGGGTGGGTGGCCATGGGAAGGGATGAGATGGACAGGAATCTGGGTGTGCCCTGGGAGTGGAGGAGGTGGAGAGAGGAAGACTCTTCCTTGCCCAGAGAAGACTCAGAGGGGTACCCTGACATTTGGAGACCTTCACACTAACCCTGAGGGGAGAAGAGACAGAAGGTCTAGAGTCAGGGTCACAGCATCTTAAAGGCAGAGCTAGGGCTGGAGGTCTTCATGGCATGCAGGCCCTACTCCCACAGAAGTTATTGGGCATTAGGAGCTGTTGAGCATATGTTTCCCCTCTAATCCCAAGGCCCAAAGGAATGCTTGGGTTCCAAGAGAGCTGACCTGCTCTTTGTACATGGGTAAAGTGATCCTCCTGTCAGGTCAGGCTTGGAACAGGAGGATAGGGCTCCTGGTGGAGCGAGAGAGTCCTGCCTAATTGCAAAAGCAAGAGTCAGCCCTTCCCTGGCACCCAGGTTGGCTGTAGGAAGGCTGAGGCCAGAGGAGGGACTATCAAGGCAGGAAGCATCTGCTCACTCTACCGTCCTCTGGAGTGGATCCTATGAGCCCATCCCCCATCAATGCTATAACATCGCACACTTCATTCCCAACCTCTGTCTTCTCTTTGCTTGATTCCTTTTCCAACTATAGCAGCAGTTCTCAACCTGTGGATTTTGACCCCTTTGGACTGTATAGGTTCATGGCATTAGAAAAGTTGAGAACTACTGCACTATAGGATAAAGGAGGAGCCTAGTCCTGAGTCTGGATGCAGCACCAGCTGTGTGACCTTGGGCCAATCCTTGCTTTTCTCTAAATTCCAACAGCTGCAGATGGCTTCTCCCTCTAGCATCAAAAGAGAGGGCAGGGCGTCTGTGAGAGGCTGGAAAGGAAGCCCTACCTCTCAGACCCTGTGAAGAAAGCATGAGTTTGCTGTCCTTAGAAACATCCCTGGGGGCTGCACAACCTTGTTAGGTGGTGTCCAAGGGGAGGTGGGGCTATGAGTATAGACTTTGAGTCAGGGATTTGAGGCATACAGCCTGGGTTCAAAATCTCAGCCCTTTTGCCTTAACTAGACTTAATTAACCTCTGTGATGTAATAATTCAACTTTCCACACATTTTCCTCTTTAATCTGTGACACAACCTTCTGAGGAAATGGAGGCACAGAGGAAACTGTTGGTACTCTCTCTCATTTGTTCTATGGATCCAGCAGCCTACTGTGAGTTTGACATAGTTCTAGGTGCTGGAGTTCAGCAGGCACCAGGTAATTTGCCTTATACACGGGTTTTGTTTTTTTTTTTTTTTGAGACAGAGCCTCAAGCTGTCCCCCTGGGTAGAGTGCCGTGGCATTACAGCTCACAGCAACCTCCAACTCCTGGGCTCAAGCGAGTCTCCTGCCTCAGCCTCCCAAGTAGCTGGGACCACAGG
>CAUYTI010084365.1:0-50806 GCA_963575145.1 Galago senegalensis | reverse complement strand
GCCCCTCCGTGAGCCATCTCTCCCCGTCTCTCAGGGCGTACCCTAGGTAGGTTACCTGTTGTTGACAGATCTGGGCCTTCTTGGCAGAAGCTCGGTACCCTAGTCGGCCTAATTCTCATAGTAAGGCCTCCGTCCCTTGGCAGCAGGATGCTTCACTGGTGGCAGCTAGGAGTAGATCATCTACATACCGGAGCAGGATGATGTCTGGGTTGTGGAGCCGGAACGGGGCGAGGTCTTGGTGTAGAGCCTCGTCGAACAGGGTGGGAGAATTCTTGAAACCTTGTGGGAGTCGAGTCCAGGTCAGTTGGCCGGACACCCCGAGGTCTGTATCTTTCCATTCAAAGGCAAATAAAGACTGGCTCTGGGGAGCCAGGGTTAGGCAGAAGAAAGCATCTTTTAGGTCAAGGACGGTATACCATTTGTGGAAAGGTTTGAGGGTGCTTAGTAAGTTGTAAGGGTTGGGCACCGTCGGGTGAATGTCCATGACCCGTTTATTAATCTCTCGGAGGTCTTGGACTGGCCGATAGTCCTGGGTGCCAGGTTTCTTGACCGGCAGCAATGGTGTGTTCTAAGGAGACTGACAGGGAACCAGAACCCCTAACTCTAGAATTTGCGGATGCGAGGCCGGATTCCTTCTCTAGCTTCCTGGCTCATGGGATATTGCCGCACTGATATTGGGGTAGCAGTGGCCTTGAGTTGCACAATGATGGAAGGCTGTTGTTGGGCCATCCCTAACCCGGCCGATTCCGCCCGTGCCTGGGGAATTTTCTGGAGCCAGTTGTGTGGCAGGGCTCCCTGCAGGGGTTTATCATAGAGTCTATGTTCATCCTGAAGGCTCAGGGTAAGGACTTGGAGAGGGAGTCCCTGTTTGTCTGTCACCTGGGCCCCGTTGTCTGAGAAGTGGATATGGGCTCCTACTTTGGAGAGGAAGTCTCGTCCTAGCAATGGGAAGGGGCATTCCGGGACTAGCAAGAAGGAGTGTGTTACCTTCTGGGTTCCTATGTCCACAGTGCGTTTTGACGTCCACCGGTGAACTTTACTCCCTGTGGCCCCCTGCACTAGAGAAGTTTTGGATGACATAGGTCCTGAATAGCTGGTCAAGACTGAGTGTTGAGCTCCTATATCTACTAAGAAGGTAGTTCTCTGTCCCCCCACTGATAAAGTTATCCGGGGCTCAGGAGGGGGGTCTGACCCCTGACCCCCCCTAGTCACTATCTTCTAGTGTCAAGATGGGAGTTGGTTTTCTTTTTTTATCGGTGGGCTTGTTCGGGCAGTCCTTGATCCAGTGTCCTTTTTCTTTACAGTATGCACATTGATCCCATTCGATTTTTGGCCACCTCCGTTCTCCCCCCTTACTACTCTGTCTTTTTTCCTTATCTGCGTCCTGCACTACAGCAGCCAAGATCTTTGTTAAATTTCTGTCCCTTCTTTTATCTCTTTTAGTCTCTCTTTCTTCCTGTTCTCTGGCTAGTCTAATTTCTTTTTCCTCTGGGGTTTCTCTTTTATTGTAGACTTTCTCCGCCTCCCTGACTAAATCTTGTAAAGAGAAAGTCTGCAACCCATCTAGTCGTTGCAGCTTTGCCTGGATGTCTGCTGCAGATTGATCTATATATGACATAGCAATGGTGGCTTTGTGCTCCAGCACCTCTGGATCGTATGGGGTGTACATCCTGAACCCGTCTAGTAACCTTTCCATAAAGGCTGCCGGGCTCTCTGTCTGTCCCTACACTATGGTTCGTACCTTGGCCAAATTGGTGGGGCGTTTTCCAGCGTTTTCCAGCCCCTTTGAGACCCCAATCCAATTTCACTCACCTACCTTCTTTGCCAAACCCCTCTGAGCAATTTTCTCAACATTAGAAATATAGTGGTGGGGGGGAACCTAGAATAATTTCCTTCCCTATCACAGATACACAGGTCTTTGGAGATTCTGGAAGAATATTACTGACTTTTAAATAAGTCTTCACTGGGGGGGAGGGGGGGAAACACTCAAACTTGCCCAGAGATAGGATCTCACCACATCTGGTTCACTACCTGGTCCTGTTTACAAAGTAAATACCAGTAATCTTCATTTAGGAGGCATTTCCCATAAACAGAGGGCAAGAAAACCTCACAAGGTGCGCCCTTATCACAAGAAGGAATCATTTACTTGGGAATTCTTGTTCAACAAGAGAAAAACAGGATGATGTCAGAAGAGATTAAAGAGAATGGGGACAGCCGCAAAATATGCACCTCAGACAGTGCCTGTTGAAAGTAACACTGATAATCAAATTAAAGAATGCAGCGATTTCATTCCACCTTGGTCAATCAATACCTCAAGTGACGACTGCTCAGACTCTCCAAAAAGTATAGAATGCTTTCACGCAAATGCCGACCGACTACTAAAAATGACAGCCTTGCCCACGCATTCAACTTTTAAGACTTTAGCAAAATTATGACAAAGAAGAAAACTCACACTCACGTTCTATTAATTTGCACTGGGCTCTCAAGGAAACGCCTGGCCACAAACACCTACAAAACACCCGCTCATTGTATGAAGCATTAAGCTCCCATTGGTAAATAGCAAGTTGGTTTGCTGGGATGTTTTCTTAATTTGCTTTTGAAATAGTTACCCCATTTGACACACCAATGTTGAAAACTAATTTATTAAAATGTCATCTTCGCCAAAGTAGATTCAGCAAGCATCATTTATTAAACATCCCCGGGACTAACGGAATTCCTGGAACATAGGCAGTGATAAGCTAGTGAATGAAGGAAAAAGACAATCTTAAGTCTTTAAAAAGAGGAATACTGCAGACACGGTACACATATTACAATATTCAGAAGCCAAGGGATCTAGTTTCCCTAAAACAGTGCAAATTTAAAGCCTTCGAGTGCAAAGTAACCCAAATCTCACCACTGATAGAACGCTAGGCAAAGTTGTTAGCATTTTGTTTAATGCGCTTTTCCTAATTGGCTCTGGACCTAAAGATGGGGAGCCCATGAAGCCTTTTATAAAATTTACAGATATGACAAGTCTTCCCTGGGCAGGTGGGAGTCTGGGAGGAATCCATCTCATCCATCAATCCCTTGCTGGGAGATAGGATGTCACAAAATTGTTCACTTTCTGGTCCTGTCTATAAAGTAAATAATAGCAAACTTCATTAAGGAAAGGTTCACTTCAAAACTGTACTTTGATCATTTACAAGTTTTCCCACCTCTTCACCTAGTTGCCAAAAAAATTTTAGTTACTGTAAAATTGCTACCATGGGCTTACCAGCCAAAGAAACGGAAATTCTACTAAATAAATACAGAAATTCCATTACCCGAGTAAAAACACACAGAAGCATCAGAATTTCAAAGCCAAGTTAGCTACTCAATGCCACACGTTAGGAGACGAGAGAGAATAAAATTATCTTGTCATTCCCTGGCTCCTTCCAAAGAAGATCAGGGGTACCTTCAAATAAAACTCATCTATACAAGTAGATAAATAAAGTAAGTAGAAAGTTGAGGCCACCCTACAGAAGAGACAGCAAAAGTGTTACATCCGAGGGATAATATAATTCCAGATTTGAGTATTAAATGCGGTTTATAGCTTCTTAGAAGCCAGGACTGCCCCCGCTAAAAGCAATATACTTTTTCATTATTAGAAGAAAAACTAGTATTCATCTTCTCAAGGGAAAGAAAAAAATATCGTGGCAGGATAGTCTAAGAGCAGCTTTCCAGATGGAAACTTAAATAAGGAACAAAGAGCAACAATGTGGACAACATTCTCTGTTCATTTATACACAAATAAAAGCACAGTCAACACAAGGCTGTTTTCTATTGTGAAAGAAACTGCTATGAAGGCCAAAGGCACAGGATTCTGCATAGCCTTCCACCAACCTCTAAGCCATTTTAATTCGCTGAAAGAAAATGCTAAGGGGATTCTCACACTTGGCCTCCAGGATCCTAACCAAGATGGAACTTGATGTATTCTGCAGAATGTTCTTCCCAGATATCTTTTCCTTCTGCCAGATTACTGAGAAGACAGACGATGCAGTTGCCCTCAGTGATTCAAACCCAAAGGGGTCATGGTCTGTGTCGCGCTGGCAAGTCTGGGGAGCGTCTCATAAGGACACCTGAAGTTATAGTAAACTACGGCAGGAACAAAAGGGAGTTTCTGCTGCTGGACAGGCCCAGCACAAAACGCTGATTCCACAGCAGGCCCAGGGGAGGAAGAAGGCAGGGAACACACAGGACCTGCAGGGGGGCTGGTGCAGGGTTAGGAGGACAAAGAACAGAGCAAGAGGGAGATGTAGGCTGTACTCACCAGCATAGCCCCAGAGGCCTCAGCAGTTAGCTTTCCGGACAGAGCAAGCTTTCCAGGCCCCGGGCAAGCTTGTGCTTGGCTGATCAGGAAAAACAGCCAACAGGCTAGTGGGGCAGCAGTGGAGAGGTCAGAAAGGTGGCTGAGCAAGCCGGGCCTCAGATTCACTCCCATGATTCAAGGCACAGCCCATATAAGTCTTAATTTGTAGGCCACTGAACAAATATAATGTTACCAACTGGCCTGAAAGATGTTCAAGGCCATCCTGGCCACAACCTCATCAAGCCATTGGGATGTTCTCAGGGGACATCTAACTCTGACTGGTATCACCTGCAAGTGTCTATACCAGGACTAATTTGAAAATCAAAGCCCTGGAGAGTTGAGCATTATTGTTTAAAACGGTGCAGGATGCCTGCTCAGCTTAATAGCCTCAATTTTGGCATGGTAGTGACACAGTCTTTGTGACAACAGTTAATACAGGTCCCTGTTATGGTACCTAGGAGTAAAATCCTGTCTCCAACAGTGAAGAAAATGATCATTCCCCACCCCCACCCCCCTACCCCCCGTTTGCCAAGAATCACCAAAGGGAGCCAGGTTTTCTGGGGCACTCCCATGTCAAATATCGTTCTTTGCCATTGCCATAAATGCACCACGGTTCTTAAACAAATCGCTCCGATCGTGATGAGAGAATAAACCACAGCCACACCTCTAAACCAGCACCAGGGCATCACTGAGGTGTAAGTCACCAACAGTGCACACACTTTTTCTGAACATTTTATGGAACGCTTGCTACACGCACTCCACTGCTAATGCACAAACTCTGTTACTGTCAAACTCTATAAAGAAGGCGCTATGCTTATCCCCATTTTGCTGATCAGAAAGCTGAAACTCAGGCAGGTAATTCACTTGCCTGAGATCAGAAAGCTTGTAAACTGCAGGCCCCAGAGGCCCGAGCCTGAGCAGTCTCATTTCAGAGCCCAGCAAATCATTCTACTTCTCAATGTAAAGAGAAAAATTCTTCCTCGGGCAGAAGTTACCCAGGAAGCGGCAAGGACACATCCTTTTCCACTTGGCTAATAAGGGAGTCAGTGTCTTATTATAAGATTCTAGAGTCGGGACGCCGTAGGGAGATCTGTGTGACCCACAGCTAAATATACTGAGAGGGAAGTAGGCGCTGCTCACTAGTGACAAGTGACACAAACGCCCAGCACCGACCAGGGGCACAAGGTCCCCTTCCTGGGAGCAACCACCCCCTGGCCGAGGTTGCCCTCCTCTCACATTTGAACATATTCTGGCACCCACGGGAGATCACGAGCACGTGGCACTGCTCTCCACTTGTTTTCCTTTTTTAAAACGGGGTCACGGAAGTTGTGGCCGGACACATCAACCCACCCAAGTCATAAAGATAGGGTGGGTGGAGACAGCAGAAGGAAAAGCCTCAGCCCAACCAACCTGGGCATTTACATGCCAACCCCGCCACTAGGCAGCAAGGGGAAAGTTCACACTGGCAGAAGGCTGGAGGGGGCAGAAGGAAAGAAACCACTGCGCAAATCCACAAGGCTGTCAACCACTTGCTGGAAGAATCTTCCGGATTCCCACATGGAGGGGACACTGTCCTGAGTATCTCAAGGCCACTGCTGAGATCCAGGGCCTGGGATATAATATAAAATAGGAGCCGATGCTCCCCCCTGCAGGGACTGGTTCTTGTCATCCTTGTGTGTGTTTCAAGGCAAGTCCTTAGGAAATGGGGGACTGGGATGATACAGACAGAGAAGGGAACTGTGTTTTAGCAGGAACTCCCAGCTCCTCCTGGAGACCCAGACCATGACACCCTGAGGCCAAAACAAAGTCTGCCTGAGGTGACCAAGCAAAGACAGCATCTGGAATTAGAGCTTTAGGAAGGTAATGAAGCCAAAAGGATGCAGCCCTCACGAATGGGATTAGTGCCCTTAGAAGAAGAGACAGGAGAGAGATGACCTCTCCATCACATGAGGATATAGCCAGAAGCTGCCTTCTTTTGCAAATCAGGAAGTAGCCTCCCCTCTAACCTAACCAGACACTGAATCTGCCAGAATCAGGGTTCACCTTAACCTTGAACTTGCAAGCCTCCAGAGCTGTGAGAAAGAAATGCTGGCTGTTTAAGCCACCCCATCTATTGTGTTTCTCATAACAACCCAAGCTGCCTAAGAGCCATCCATACCTTCAAGCCCAGGGTCTCCCCTCCACCCTGCAACTGACCCCAGAGCTCCAGTTTGGGCCCTCGAGCCTCACAAGCTTCCTGACCCACGTCTACACTCTACTACTGCTGGTGACACTGGCCCTGCAGGTGCAGAAGGCCCGTGAGGACAGTGCAGGTGAGGCAGACACTCACCCCAAACCTAGGGCAGACTCTAATTAAGCCCTAATGAAACTGCATAGGCACGCTCCATGGGGTGAGAGTGCAGCCACAAATGACATCACATCAAGACACCAACTGGGGCTACCCCGCGGGTGTGAAAATAACATTAACATCGGTAAACACCTTTGTGCAGGCACAGGGCCTTACAGGTGGGCATGAGAAAACCTGAGCTCAAGGAGGTAAAAAAAGTACTTAAAACATGCTGCGCAGGCCTTCTTCCTGGTATGCCAATATTATAACTACAGTGATAAACGGTAACAAAGGCTTGGCGCCTGTGGCTCAAGTGGCTAGGGCGCCAGCCACATACACCTAAGGTGGTGGGTTCAAATCCAGCCTGGACCCGCCAAACAACAATGACGGCTGCAACCAAAAAATAGCTGGGCGTTGTGTCGGGCGCCTGTGGTCCCAGCTACTTGGGAGGCTGAGGCAGGAGACTCACTTGAGCCCAGGAGTTGGAGGTTGCTGTGAGCTGTGAAGCCATGGCACTCTACCCAGGGGGACAGCTTGAGGCTCTGTCTCAAAAAAATAAATAAATAAATAAATAAACGGTAACAAAACGCCTGAAAAAGACTTTGGGTCACGGCAATGTGAGAAGTCTCCTTCCCCTGTCATGGAGGGAATTCATGTATTTATTCTCATGTGTTTATTTACTATATTAATAGCAAATAATATTAACAGATATTAATAGTAAATAATAATAATTTTAAAATTTAAATATTAGTAATATTAAATATATTCTCTCGTATTTATTTAAAAAGAATTCACACATGTACATTTTTCTGAACACCAGAAGTTGTTAGTCCAAAGAGTCGAAATGTGGACCCCAGACAGCAGCTGGCAAAGATAGTTCTCAGACCCAGATAAACACCTCAGCTTCTGTTTATGGTAGGAATAGCTATTTTTGATGTTTACAAGACTTTCGAAGACTATCTATTAGTATGAATAACAACCTGTTGCACACTTCAAAAAAAAGAAAAAGTCTTTTAGGATGACAGAATTTTTTTTTTCTTTTTGTTGAGACAGAGTCTCACTTTGTTACCCCCAGTAGAGTGCCATGGCCTTATAGGCCACAGCAACCTCAAGCTCTTCAGGTCAGGCAATTCTCTCGCCACAGCCTCCTGAGTAGCTGGGACTACAGGCACCCGCCACAACACCCAGCTATTTTTAGAGACAAGTTCTCACTCTGGTTCAGGCTGGTCTTGAACCTGTGATTTCAGGCGATCCACCTGCCTCGGCCCCCCAGAGAGGATGCCAGAACTTTAAAGATCATTATTTTTTTTCTGCAATAAAATCATCGCCATCAAGCCAGTAACTAGGAAGTTCTGTCTCCTGTCCTTGTTATTCTCCTTTTGTGGTGGCAAGTGCCAGTGCATGGGGTAGGTGGGGTGAGAGTGAAGGAAAGGGTAAATGAGACGTTGAGGGGAGACTGCAAGAGCCCCCACATGTGCACCAAGGGGCTTGGTGCTCTGGGGAGCTCAGCAGCCCTGGCTGCAGTTTCACCAAAGAGGTTTCGTGTTCCCTAAGGCCTCATCCCTCATTCAGTCCTACAAGGACTGTCGAAAACCACAACCTGGACAGATTACTAGGGTGACACCACACTTTAGAGGTCTGGTGGGGCGTGTATTTAAAGGAGACTATTCAATGACTCATCCACAATTAAAAAATAATTCCCCTCCGTTTACAAAGCCATGTAAATCATCAGGATGTGAGTACAGAGAGTGCCTGAAGATGATTCTGAAGAGGCTATAAATAGGCAGGTTTTGAAATTAGTCAGCTATGGGCTATGGTCTACCAAGCAGCACATGTGTGCACCATGTTCCAGACGGTTCGTGCAAGCTGTTTTGTTTCTAGCACAAATGGAGAGCGGGGAGGAGGCGGGGGCCGGTCTTGGTGGAGTCAATTATCACATATTTTAGCTGTAAGTATGAAACAGGAAGCTCATGAAGAATTACAATTTAGGAGCATTTAAACACAAAACAAACAAACCTACTCCAGGCACACGTATGAATAACGCAAAGCCAAGTGTACTTATTTTATCACAAATTGTTTAAAGTCCCTAATGGATCAGGATACAAACCAGGTCTATGCGGACATGTCTCGGGACGTTACCAGGGACTCCCATCCTGCCCTGCCTGTGTGCTGGCTTAACACAGGTAGCCGAGTCTAGGCACCCATGCTGGGCTCTCAGTGGTCAGCACAGACAGAGAATAAGGAGAGTGTGCCAAACCACCTTAAAACACAAGAGGCTGACACCCAGGTCAACTCCCGTGGCCACAGGGTGACTTCTCACCCTGTTTCTCCCCACCAATCACCTCACACACTTCCTCCCCAAATTACATCTGATCTTTATAAAATCTCAGCTCAGGAGACTGCCCAAGGTGCCACCTAGGAAGAGACAGAAGTGACAGTGAGGGTTCCAGACCTATCAAAAGTCAATTCCTTGGTGATGTTTTCAAGTATCTGAAGGATGAGTAATGATTTTTTTTTAATTTTATAAATGATCAAAGGAATTACCCTTAAAGCTCTCGGCTGGCATGGGGCATTCATCAAAAGAAAGCTGTCAGTTCAAACCCACCTAGACATCTTCTAAGAGTCCTGAACCACCTATCACCCAAAAGCTCTTTCAAACACTTGTCAGCCAAGCAAAACTGCTAATTACTTCAACAACTTTTATCACAGCCAGGGCAGCATTTTTTACTGACCACAATTTACAAAGTAATTTGGAGCTGGTGGGTTTTTTAAAACAGATCTTCAGAGTATACAAAAGGCCCTTGAAGGGTGATGTTTATGAGCCCTGAGAAATAGCATATTCCTTTAATAAGGAATAATGAAGTTTTAAAAGTAATAATAATAAAAAGGAAGGAACAAATGAGTGAATGAATGAGCCTGAAAGGAGTCCCATCGGGAAGAGCGTATTCTCTGCTCTGGACATATCTGAGTCCGTGTGATCCTGACTGAGCTACTGAATGGTGAATGGCGCTGTGTCTGAGCGTCCTCCCCAGAAAACAAAGCCCATGTGGTCTTACATCACCGGGCTGTCGGGAGGATCAAAAAAAAAAAAAAAATGAAGCATGCTGAAAGCATTTAGCATGTGCATAAGAAACACTCAAATATTAATGGTCATTACTGTGGTTTTGGTCCCAGCCCTACCCATCATCGACTGTGTGGTCCAGAGCAAGCTATTTAACACATCTAAGTGTTGGTTTATTCACCCCAAATGAGGAGTCTTGAGTGGATAATCTTTTCATTTCCATGGCTTCTCCAAGCTCAAACCCTCTCTGACGACACGTCGTCATTTACAATTTCAAAGTCTTTTAGGTTTGGAGTTTTTATATCTTTTCTTTATGACTTATTGGTCATAGCCATGATTTATGTGATAACAAGCGTGTGCTCAAAAGCACGACGCCTCAAGATGAGACGATGACCACTTGAATCCTTGGACCTACTTTGTGATCCTTTTTATAGCGATTATGGTTACGAGGAACTCTCTGTGACAAAAGGAAGGCCTGATCAATGTTCGGTAGAGCCTCCATAGCTGACCAACTTCCTACACTGTCCACCTCCTTAAGTTGACCAATTTTCATATGTGTACGTGTCAGCACAGGAGGCCTAGTTCCTTATGTTGACCAGTTTATCACAGTCCCTGGGGTGGTCAATTTATAGAGGTTCTACTGTATGTCCATCCCGTAGGCCACTAAATATTAAAGCTGTCCCCAGACCAGACTGCTGAGATAGTATTTCACAGTGTGGCCTGCTAGGAATGGAGCACACATAAATTAAATCCATTTGCATTGCCTATGCTCCGTTAAAAAGAACTCTCCATTACTTCCTACTGGGAACAAGGCCATCATCTAACCTTGTCACACACTCTAGCAATGAAGTTGAAAGTTGCCATCAAAGAGGTCTGTTTCTCTTACATGTTAGCAGGGTGCAAAATTATTTCAGATTTATCATTCTCTTCTCATCAATGACTGACCTTTTCTAAGAAAAGACTGAGTATAAATGTCCTTACATATCAGAAACTTTTCAATGATGATTGAAAAAGATCCTCTCTCCTGGTCTGCACATCATGTCGAAATGTGTCTCACAAACCTGGGTAACAACCTCCTCGTTTAGGGGACAAATAGGCCCCTGTGTAGCGTAAACAAGTGACTTAGCGTAAATGGACAGAATTTAATATTGCTTTTAAAAAGAGCTACAACAAAATAAACCTGACCTGGTAACGTTCATAAAAGATTGTGCAAACGGTAATTAGCTTTAATGATAGGGAGTATTCACATGGACTCCAAGAACCAAGCCAACCTTTGCTTTTTTCTATGAATTCTTTAGATGTCCCTAAGTAGCATCAATGTTGACAATTGTCCTTGACACCCTTGGCCAGCTTAAATCTCATCTCACACTCACTCCCAACTCATGAAGAGAGAAGAATTAACAATCTCTAATGAAATAACTGATAACAGTTACCAGTGGATACCAACAGGACCAGGAGTCAGTGTGGAAGTTCACAATGGAAGGATCAAGCTGCCACCACAGGACCCCCAGCGATCAATTTCAGTGTCACTGCAAGTGAGACAGCCAGAATTTTTCTGGAGCTGACCCAACAGTAAGTAGATGACACCACTGACAAAGGAATCTGGCCAAATGACACTGATCATGAAATCAGGCTCAGTTGCCCACCTCCAGTTTACCAAAATGCAGGGCCCAGTGGGACCTTTTCTTTTCGAGATGGAGCCTCAAGCTATCCCCCTGGGTAGAGTGCCATGGCATCACGCTCACAGCAACCTCCAACTCCTGGGCTCAAGCGAGTCTCCTGCCTCAGCCTCCCAAGTAGCTGGGACTACAGGCGCCCGCCAGAATGCCCAGCTATTTTTTGGTTGCAGCTGTCGTTGTTTGGTGGGCCCGGGCTGGGGATTTGAACCCGCCACCTTAGGTGTATGTGGCTGGCGCCTTAGCCGCTTGAGCCACAGGCACCGAGCCGACCTTTTCTTTTCTAAAAGAAAACTGGCAGTGTGATCCAGAATGGGGGCCATTCTACTAGACAAGCAACCCAATTTCTTCATCAAATCAAAAGTACGTGCAGAAAAGGGTGGGGGAAAAAGGACTATTCTAGATTTATGAAGCTTTAAGAGGTCTAATATTCAAATGCACTGAGCATACTTTATTAGGGTTCTGGTTTGAAGGAACCAACCGTGGAAAGACATTTTTAATCTAATAAGGGGCAAAATCAACGTTGGAGAGGTGAAAGGTCAACAGACATGGGCTTCCCCTGTTGCCAGCCACGTGATTTCCCAAACTGCATGTCCAGGAGGTTTGCAGCAGCCTGAGCTCCCCTGGAAAGCCACTTACGTAAAAAGCATAAAATCACCGCTGAGCAGAGAGAGCCGCATTTGCGGCAAGCCCAGGAGAAAAGGAGGTGACCGATGTCAACATGGGAATTTGCTCTGTGCATCCTGAACTGAGCACCACCCCAGCTCTTCTACCCCTGGAGGTTTTGCAGTTCTGTTTTGCATTTTTTTGTTTCTGTGTGCAGGTCACAGAGGTTTAACTTGCATGAATCACACACATGGACATGCACAGCCCAGTGTCCGCTCTCTGCAATTCCAGTTTTATTTGGTTCGCTCGGTTCTGCAACACAGCAGAACCCCTCCCATCCATAAACCTATGAAATAAGTCTGGAACAGAAAAAGAGACAAGTTGGGGCCGCTTCCAACTTCTGCACCCCACATGCTGGTGTTGGTGGCCCGAGCAGCTGACGCACATTGTCCAGCCAGGACACAAAAGCCGACTGTGTCCGGCGGCGACTGAAAGATAACAGCTTCTTCACTGGACCATGTAAGCCTCTACCTCTGCCCCCAAATCCTGCTTTTCCCTAAGCTTCTAGTTTTACCCAACCACTGCCCAGAACGGTCCACCAAGTGTGGAACAAGGATTGTCCTCACTCACCAGTTTCAGAGGCTTCACCTTCTTTTAAAGTAGCAACAGCAACAAAAATAATTTTATGGTTGGGGGTCACCACAACATGAGGAACTGTATTAAAGGGTTGCGGCATTAGGAAGGTTGAGGACCACTGTTTCAAAGCATGGTAGATTCTCCTGCAGTTGCAACCAAATAACAAGATTAACAAAGATTTGATGGAACTCTTTTGAAATCAAAATTTACTATGATTACTTCTTCATTTCTTTATTCTTAAAACCAGGTTTTCTAAAATAAGAAGCAGCTTTTTTTTGTTTGCTACTGTAAACTAGTAAGCTGAGATTATAATTAGAAATTTTCCAAAATGCAAGGGGTACTACCACCCTTGAAGGGTTAGTTTAACAACGGCGTAATTGCATTTTAGAAAGTTAGGAAGAAAAATAAAGTTGGGGAAAATTCCTCTGCAATACAAAATACGAAATCTTCTAACATAGACTTTATATGTGGGCAGGAAAAAATACTGTTTAATTATAGAATTGTTGGAGAGAGGGTAAAATGTATTAATATATAATGCAATTATATAAATGTCTTGAAAATGCATGATGCCTAATTAAATTCCATCTATTTATAAAGTAATAGCCTTAGGACACTTTGTACAAAAATGGCCTTTCCAGTAAACACAATATTTAAAACACAACTTAAACACACAAGCTTCTACCTAATGACATAATTAAGTTTTTTATTTGGTGCCATCCTGACATTACACATAAGAAAACTACTTCACACATGGCTCGCTTTAAGACACTGCCATTTCCATATGGTATTTTTTTTCCTTTTTGTGAGTCTCACTTAGTCACCCTCAGTAGAGTGCTAAGACATCATAGCTCACAGCAACCTCAAACTCTTAGGCTCAAACAATCTTCTTACCTCCGCCTCCTGATTAACTGGGACTACAAGCATTAGCCAGTTTTATAGACTGGGTCTCGCTCTGGCTCAGGCTGGTCTCTTAACTCCTGAGCTCAGACAATTCACCTGCCTCCACCTCCCAAAGTGCTAGGATTGCAGGCCCCATATGTTAATGTTAAAATAAAAATTCAGTACAATTATTCTCCTTAAAACTATAATTTGACATTTACCTGGCAGGTGCATTACTCTAACTGAGATTCCAACCCCTTTTCTTAAGCTAAGACCATACAAGCTTTAAATACAAAGTTCAAAGGGAATATGGGAGGAGGCCGAGGGGCATTCCTGCAGAGAGAAGACCCATGTTTGATCTCAGCTCTTACAACCTTTCCATCTCTCAATGCTTCAGCTTCCTCATTTGTTAAACATTGACAATGGCACCACAGAATTGCCTAGAGGACCACAAAACTTCAGCCATGCCTGGCACATAATAAATGCTCAGTGAAAGTTAGCTATGATTATTTTTATTAACATTCTAAGGCACATCTCACTGGAGGGTTTTCCACATTAGCACCGAGTACCTCCTTCTGACAAAGACCAAGAAAGTTCCTCAAAAGCAGATGTGCTGTGCAAGAAGAGCTCAGCCTCAAGAGCATTACGCTAACCAGACGGTAGACACGAGAGCCATGTCATATGATTCCATTGGTAGAAAATTTCTAGACAAGGCAAAGCTCTAAAGACAGAAAAAACATCTAGGAATGGGAGGAGGAACAGACTACAAATCCAAACCTGAACAGAGGGGAGGCCGCCCGACCTTACAAATTTACTAACACTTACAGAACACTTACAATGGGTGATACCTCAATAAAGCTAGCCTAAAAAAAATGCATTCCAAAGTGTCTGCCCAGGTACATTCACTTTCATCTGGCAATGGTAAATCCAGGTATTTACAGAGCATAGCAAAATGGCTGAAAATGTAAAGACTGGTCTGGAATCAGACTCAAATCCTGATCCCAGCTCAGCTTCTTCCCAGGGCAAACCTTTTACTACTCTCACTTTTGATTCCCACATCCGTAAAATGGGAATAAAACAATGCTAACTTTCCGATAATCCATCAGCTGTCTTCCCACATCAACAAAAGCGCTATCTTTCACCCAGCTGGTGTCACTCAAGGTTCCCTTTGCACTCACATATCAGCTCTCAGCCCTCCCCCCAGCTCTATACCCACTTATCTCCCTGCCTGTATTCTGGCCCCTCTGCAGTACCTGCTGCCCCCCACATCTAGGGAGCCATTTATAAATGCAAGGCTGATCTATCCCATGCCCCGACGAGAACCTTCGAATGGTTTCCCCATTGCCTAGTCCCAACCATGGCCTATAGGAATCCCACCTCATATCCCTCTTCCTGACCGGCCACTGGCTCCATCTAGGAATCAGCCTTCCTTGATTGCTATCTGCACTTGCCTCTGCCCTGATAGATCACGACAAGGCTCAACCTTTGCCTCACTCAGATCTCAAATTCCCCTCCTCAGAGAGGGCT
This sequence comes from Galago senegalensis, assembly GCA_963575145.1. Lineage (NCBI taxonomy): Eukaryota > Metazoa > Chordata > Mammalia > Primates > Galagidae > Galago > Galago senegalensis. Next base: position 35,768 of record CAUYTI010084365.1, on the reverse strand, counting down.
CACCCCTGAGGCCTGCTTCCCCAGCAGACGCCAGCCCCCTGGCTGTCACCTGACCAGCATGTGAACTCCACGAAGGTGGGGATTTTGTCCAGCCTAGCCATCAACCTAGCCACAGATCCCCAAGGTCCAGAACAGTGCCTGGCACACAGTAGCATTCATTAAATATGTGCTGAATGAATGAAGTTATAAAGCACTTAACACAATGGCTGGTCACCCGGGAAGTGATCAAGAACTGTCAGCTGGTAATGAAAAGAATGCCATGATTATTGTTGCCTTTTACATACAGGTAAGAATACAGGAGTCCTAGTGGTGCCCTGTAGCTCAGTGGGTAGGGCGCCAGCCACATGCACAGAGGCTGGCGGGTTCAAAGCTGGCCCAAGCCAGCTACAGCAACAATGACAACTGCAACAACAAAAAAATATATACCCAGGCTTTGTGGTGGGCGCCTGTAGTCCCAACTACTTTGGAGGTTGAGGCAAGAGAATTGCTTAAGCCCAAAGTTTGAGGTTGCTGTGAGCTGTGATGCCACAGCATTCTACTGAGGGCAACATAGTGAGACTCTGTCTTTAAAAAAAAAAAAAAAAAGAATATGGGAGTCCTGGGAGGTTAACTGACTATCCTAGGTCACACTAAGTCTGAGTGCCTATCACTCCTACAATGCCTCCCATTCACAGGTAACAGGCTGGACCCACAACTGCAGGGACCTGAAAGATGACACAGGCCTCCCACACGTAGGCGTGTTATCAGAACCCCAGAAGGACAACCAGGTATTACATAAAGCAGAGGTCCCCAACCTTTTTGGCACTGAGACGTGGTTTCATGGAAGACAATTTTTCCACAAATGGGAGTTGGGGACTGAAGGCACATTTAGGGTCTCATAATAGGGTTCACGTTCCCATGAGAATCAAAGGCTGCTGATCTTACAGAAGGTGGAGCTCAGGCGGTGACGTGAGCAATGGCAGCAGCTGTAAATACAGAGGCAGCTCTGCTGGCTCACCTGCCACTCACCTCCTGCTAGGTGGCCAGTCCCTCACAGGCCAGGGACCAGCACGGGTCTGCAGCCCAGGCGTTGAAGACGGCAGATATAAAGCCTGCAGGCTTCCATCTCACCCTCAAGAAAAAAAGAAACAATGACCTGCTCCAAGATCATATATCACTTTTGGTGAGCTGAGGCTTACCAGTCTGAAAATACTAAAAGTCTCGGTCCTCTTTCCTTCCCATACACTACACTATGAGCATCCACTCAAAAACCAAAGAAAAAAGAATCTTGATCACAGTTTTATCTATTTCAAATGACATAAAGTTATAAGGGAAAGAATTCTATGAATAAAGTCCCTCTACATACACATATCCACAATGACCTTCTGAACTTCTCCCAGGACATGGGGATTTTAATCCATCTGTATCAAACATTCATAAAGGACTTCGGATTACACTGCTGGACTCTATTCAATGGCTCTATAGGACTTCATAATATAATATGATGATTTTTATAAACTCATCAGACCCAGAAGCTTTCAAATCTGGTTGAGGCATGACCTTTAACCCTCACAAAGCATGCTCTGTTTCCTATATTAATAACAGCACAGAACTTACAGTGTCACAGCCCTCTTCCTATATAGTTCATTGGGACACTTTAGGGAGAATGCCAAAACTTGTGTCCAAGAATAGAACAAAACATGCTATTTCTAATATCAAAATCAGGTTACCCTTAAAACTCTCCTGAAAGCATGAAGAGATACTGAAGAGCCAGGTGAGGACAAGGGAGGAAGGTCCTCACCCTCCCAATTGTCCCTCCGCCAGCAGCTGGACATCACTGCACCACTAAAATCTGAGGCGATGCCCACAGCCAGAGTCTGAGGTTCTAGGGAGCTATGATGCCATTGCACTCTGCTCAGGGCATAGGATGGGACTCTGTCTCAGCCAAGGGGGGAAAAATAACCCAAGGAAATAAAAAGAAAAAAAGAAAAAAGAAGCAAGGAAATAAAACATAATAAAATAATTTAAAAAAAATAGGCTGGGCACCTGTAGCTCAGTGTGCAGGATGCTGGCCACATACTCCAGGGCAGGTAGGTTCGAACCCAGCCTGGGCCTACTAAACAAACAAACAGAAAAACATAGCCGGGTACTGAGCTGGGCACCTGTAGTCCCCACTACTTGGGAGGCTGAGGCAGGAGACTCACTTGAGCCCAAGTTTTAAGGTTGCTGTGAGCTATGATGCCATAGCACTCTACCCAGGGTGACAAAGTGAGACTCTGTTTCAAAAAAAAAAAAAAAAATTGTCAAGCAGGTAGATCTCATGTTAAGTGTTCTTCTCATCAAAACATTTTAAAAATGTTTTAAAGGAACATTTTTTTCTAAAAGACAGCGGACACTGATATGGCAGCATAAACACCCACCACCCACCAAGTCTCCAGGATGACACACTGGGACTTCTCAACCTGGCATCTGTCCTCACCGTGCCATGGAAGGCAGGTGGTATTACCAGGTCGAGCTCACAAATAGAAAGAAGCACTGAAGCTCACAGGCCTTCCATGACTTGCTGGAGGTCCCAAAGCTGAAGCCTGGATTCTAACTCTGACGTCCATGGCTCAGAGCCTCAAACCTTTGCTCTGCTCCACAAAAAAGGACCTTGCCCATTCTGCAACCCGGAGCTGGGGCCAAGCAGGACTGGCACGCATGGATGGTCCCGTGTAACTCAGGTCAGTAAGAAGAGAGGAGGAGAGAGACGCCTCACCCACATGTGTCCACAACAGCCACACGGGGATAGCTGGTCTGCTACCCGCATTTTTTCAACCTTGTTCAAGGAGGACACTTTGACCACACATACCTAACCCAGAAGGTTTCCGAGGCTCAGTGTCCCCCCATTTAAAGACCCCTAAGTCTCACACTGCTAGGGGCTTCTCCACTAGCCTCTCAGCCAGAGCGGCCCTGAGCAGTCCAGAGGGCCCCTGCCCTCACATGGCCCGGAAGGCAAGTTTTGCTTACACCCCAGCTCTGGCTGCCACAGCCTGAAAGGCCCAGACTTTGCTATTGTGGAGGGAACATTACTGTCACGAAACCACATGACCCACACCGGCACACGCCCCAACACCACTACATAGCACAGACCCAACAGCCTGCTTTACTACACAGTGTGCTAAACTCCCATCCTTGGAGAACATTCTTGGCAGGGTGCGGGAGGGATTCAATGACAAAAGCATCCAGTGGCCAACCTCATAGCTGAGTAATGATTTTGTTGTTGTTTCCACCGAACACACACCTAACACTGCTCACAGCTCGTAGGGAGACCTTATTTCGTTTTCTCGGTGCAAAGTCTTCCAAAAACAAGCGTGGATCTGGCCATAGAGCCACTGCTCTGCCTCATTCTACAAAAAAGAACTCCCTTCCCTCACTCATTTCTCATGAATCTCAGAACCCAAGTTTATCTCTTAAATGTTTTAAGGGCTGATTTATTTTCATTAAAAAACAAGGCAATCTCAAAGTCAAGAGTTCACCTGGCATCAAAGTAACATTCCTTCCTTTTTCTGCCTCTCTCCTGCTGTTTTTCTTTCCTACAGTTCACCCAAGTTGGAATAAGGGTTCCTTTTCTCTTTGGGGTTTTTTTTGGGGGGAGGGTGCATAATATTCTTCAACAAGTAGTTTTCTTACTCTTTCCCTACAAACTCTTCTTTTTTCTTTGTAACAAAACTCCCGGGGGGCACCGCTGTGGTCCCATGTCCCTAGCCCTTACTCCTGGGAATCCAGGCTGGCTCGGGACACCACAGCCCACCACGATAGCCTTCCAGGGCTTCTGGCCCTGAAGTTACCTTCAGCAAGGATGCTGGAACACCACCATTAAATTTCCTTAACTGAGCAGTCCCAGGGAACTCCCGCTCCCACCCACCCCACCCCACCTTCCACCCTCAGTCACCCCACCCCACACTGTCACTGGAAATTGTGTCATTCTTTCCGAGATATCTTAATTCATAAAGTGCTACTTTTCCGTCCTGGCTCTTAAAGCACCGGTAATTAAATAATTTTTATGTGATTTTGTACAATAATTCTTTAAACACCTTCTTCACCTGCCCTGCCGCGAGGACCAGGATCCCACCAGTCTTGTTACCTGCAGCAAAGGTCAGGTGCCAGACCTTTAAACATCTGGGGAGTAGAGAGGGAGTGACAAGCGAAGCCCCCCTTCAGCCTCAGAAAGAGCCCTTGACTAAATGGCAACCCAAGCCAGTTTGCCAAATAATCTCTTTTCTTTTGCTGCTGGCATACTGGAATCAATACTATTAGATGGGAAAAGTGAACTTATCAGCGCATTCCTTAAGTACTTCAGCGGGAGAAGTTCAAATGGACAAGGCCCAGGACTCCTTAAACTGGAAAGGAAAAGATGAGAAAAACAGTTTGCTTCTATACAAGGAAAAGCAAAAATAGTCCACAGTTACCCAAGAGAAACAGAGAAGGAAATGCAGAGAGGTCTCATGGGGTCACCTCAAGGCTACTCTAGGTCCTGTGACACACAGAGACTCCCACCCCATGTATGCCCAGAGTGTGCCACAGAACTGGCTAGTGCCCACAGCCCCTTTCTCTAGACTTAGAGGGCCACAACTCCCCAACAAATCCAGGTACTTCTGCAAATCCTCAAAATCTAGATCTCACCTAACCAAACTCCCAACACTTGTACACAGAACTCTGGAGGGAAGGGGCAGGTGGGACATCAGTAATGACACTAAACCCTATTACTCCCTCCGTGTTCCCTCTCTCAGTCAGGAGAAAAGTCTTCTACCCCTCAACCATCCCTGAAGAAAAATCAATAAAAATCTTATCCACCTTTACTTGTGACATTAACAATCAAATAAAAAAAAATCAAGGGAATGAATGAATAAATGAGAATATCCATCTTCCCATCATTTGGGAACTCTAAGAGTTTTCTCATTTCACTGCTCTCAAGCACACACCAGGTTCACTTTTAATCCTCCAGAAAAGGGCCCTCTAGTCCCCCAGGGTAGGAGATTCTGACATTACTTTTTGGAATACCTTTTGTACAGAGAAGGGTACGAGGATCCCTGCAGGAATGTCTCATCATTACAGCAGACCACACATTTGACTCACTCACAGATAGGTCACTACCACACTGCAACACAACCCTGAGCATGCATGTCCATTAAAGAGACCAAGTATTAGGATGAGTAAAAATGCACCTGCCAGCACAGAACCGCAACTTCCTTCTGGCACATTCTTCTTCTAACTTCGAAAAGTCTTGCATCATCCTAATGATCAACCTACTGTTAAATGGCTGTCTCTAAGACTTCTTTTTATTTTGCCACTTAGAGAATTCCAAGGTCCCAAAATTTTACAAAGAGAAACTAAAAGCATGTGATGACAAAAGCATCCAGGAGCCAAATCTGTGGCTGAATAATGATTTTTGTTTGCGACACACACGTGCACTGGACACTACTAGACACACACATGCACTGGACACTACTATTTACAACGAAACCTTATTTTAACAGTACAAAGTCTTTCAGAAGTAAGCGTGTAGCCACCTTGAGACTCCCTGAATTGCTACAATAAAAGAACTCCTTTTCATCACATATTTCTCATGAATCTGACAACACAATTTTACTTTTGAAATATTTCAAAAGCTGAAAAATACATTTTCATTAAAAAAAAAGGTCAATCCCCGATGACTCCTGAAACCCAAAGAATACATTCCAGCAAAGTTTTTTGTCAACCCATTCTTCCAAAAGTGTAAATTACATGGTGTTTCCTGCGCCTTCCCTCTCTCTTCTGTACAGGTGGTTATTTGTAAGCCTGTAGAAGTTGTAACTTGTCCATATTAATCATGTGAGAAAGTGGCAAACCGTTATCGTAGAACTATCATTACTAAACATATTTCAGACTGCTGTGACAAATAAAAGAATCCATAACACCTTCATTTAGTGCCTCTCTCTCTCGCACACACACACACCAGCCAAATCATAAATCAAGCAAACATGACTTGTTATATTTGGGTAATGGGCACATAAGAGATCTTTTTCCTATATTTTTCTAATTTTTTAATAACTATGTAGAATCTTACATCTAGAAGTTTTAAACTTGAAGCTACTAGCACGAAGAAATCTCTATAGACAAGCACCCCAAACACTTCATCAATTTAAAGCAACTTGGTCGGCTACAATTTTGTAACCAGAGGAGAGAACTAATGAACCTGTTGGCAGGAAATCTCAAGTTTAGGAATGTGAAGTCTAGCAGGCCTCATTCTGCTTTTCTGTATGTCCCCTCAATATCTCACCCATTCCAATCACCTAACTTTGCTCTGTCACTGACTGTAAGCCTTTGGAGCAAGGAAAGATATCGTTGGTACCCTGCTTTGGAGAATAAGATCATCCTCCTCCAAATGTCACAAGGGGGTGATACCATCCTTTTACACAGCATGTTAAAACTTGGCCATAGGCATCAGTGCCACCTCCCGGGACCAGCAGATGCCTGGAGGGAAATGATGGGACCCAAAATTTTCTGGTGTGCAGACGCCACCCCATATGCTGGGTTCACTGGAGTAATGCAGACAGAGCAGAGTCGAAAGAGGAAAAGTTACTTGCAGACTGGAATCAGTGTCACCGCCACCCTGCGAGCGGGGGACAACCCCCCGCGGCCCCGCCTTTGTCTGCCGGGCTGCGGCTGGCGTCGGGCCGCCGACCTCGGGCTCCCAGGCTGGGCATCTGGCGACGCGCGGCGCACCCGGCCAGTCAGCGCACCTCCTTCCGGGCAGAGGCTCCCCTCGGCAGGGCCGAGGAAGCAACAATGAGCCGAGCGGCCGCCCAGGCTCCCTTCCCTCGCAGCGCCCCACGGCGCCCTTCTCTCGGGGCCACCGCCCGGGCCCCGCCACACGCCATCCCCGAGTCCTGGCGCCTCCCCGGGAGCCGCGCGGGGTGACCTGGGCCCCCAGTACGCCCGCCGCGCTCCCGCGCACGAGGGAGCCCCAGCCCCACCGCCGCGTGCCGCCCCGCCGACCGCCCGCAGGGAGGGTCCCCGAGGGCCGGGGTCGAGCCCGGCCGCAGCCGCGCAGCCTCCCCCCGGGCAGCCAGCCTCCCCGCGCCCCTCGTCTTTGTGTGCAAAGTAAGTGCGGGAGGCGAACCCACCTCGGCGCGCACAAAGGCGTGCGGCTCCTTCCTTCTGGCTACGGGCGCCCGCGGCGACCCCGGCGGCCTGACTGCCCGGCGGCGGCCCCAGGCGGCGCGAAGGCAGCTCCGGCGGCGGCCAGGCCCGCAAGCCCGTCCGGCTCAGGGTGGCTCTAACACCCCGCGGCCCCGCGCGTCCGAATTAACCGGCGGGGCGGGGCGGGGGTGGGGCGAGGACGGAGAGTCTCCGCCCAGGACACGCCCACGCCTTCCTTCCGCCCCGCTCTCCCGCGTGCTCTGCGATGCCCTAGGAGGAGGACCGCGCCTGGAACCCTGGGGTCTGTCCCAGGACGGAGTGCGAGGTGGTGGGTGGCGGCCTTGTGTTGCTTCGGCCTGGTTGGCAACCGCCGTGCTTGGCCTTCAGCCTCACACATTCTAGGGGATTCTAGGAAGGGAAGCGGGACTGTTTGAAGAAAGTCACCACCAGGTGAGAGGGGGGAATGGCACGGTGCCAGGCGCAGGTTCACGGCCACAATCAAAGCCCTCGCGTGCGCGCGCGCGCTCATCGCACTCTCTGCTTTTCTGTCTCATTCTCCTTTCTGATCTCTCTTCCCTCGCTCTCCCTTTTTCTGTTTCTCCTCTTTCTCGCATTTTCTTATTCTCTTTCTCATTCTCTCACCCATATTCTCTCTTTCATTCCCTCACTCATTTTCGTACATCCTCTTTCCCCCTTTCTCTTTGACATTCTCTCTCTCTCTCTCTCTCTCTCCCATTTGGCTGCCTGGTATCTGTGCTCTATCCCCACTCCACACCTGTGATGCTCAGAGAGCCTGAGTGCTTGAAAGAAAACGCAAAAGGAATCAGGGAAGAAAAAGAAACAGATTTGTTGTAATTGGACAAACTTACTGTTAAGCCAGGACTCAACTCCCAGTGACCTAGAAATCTACTCATATTCCACTTACTCCCTCATCAAAGGGGAATAAGAGATTTAAATTTGTGCACAAGAAAGAAAGAGCTTATTTTACCTCTTTCTCTCTCCCTGCCTTTCATTTTCTTCAGCTCTTTTACAGCAGGCTGCTTCTCTGGCCAACCCTGCAGCTCTAAGATTACCATCCACCTGAATCACAGCAGTACAAAACCAGGATCTGTTTCAGAGCCACAAAAAGGACAACAGGTTCGTGGATTTTAGATCAAAAGCTCTTTCATTGTCTTGGAAACAGATGACTAAGTGTTTATTTATTGGGAAACTTCTCCGACTAAAACAGCTTGGGCCGTAGTCATATAGTCAACTATGGATTTTTGTAAACAAAGTCCTTATTCTGAGGATTCCCATCACACACAACACATGAAGCCACAGCCCCTGGCTGTTTAAGAACCTGGACACCTCTATGTCCCTGAAGCCCACTGAGAGGTGGAGTCATCTGCCACAGATGTAAAGAAAGAAGGTCCTTCCCAGCCCAGGAAGCTGAAATGTGTACGCTTACCCACGATGTCTCCTCTGATTCTTCCCTAGCTCCCTATTTTTGTGTTGTGTTCTTGATAATGGCTCTAGCAGCAACCAAACCAGAACCAAGGAAGCATCCTTCTTTCTCCCTTCCCACACTGATGTCAACTCCAAGTCCTGGGCACTGTACAAGTTGCCCAGCATTCCCCCTCTATCCACCTGCATTGCCACAGTTGCCCTGGGGCTCTGCCGACACCCTGTGACAGGGGGCTTCTAACTGATGCCAGCCTCTAATCTCTCACACTCTTTTCCTCCCAACTGCTTCCCCAATGAACTTTCCAAGTGCAAATTGCTCACTTCTTCCTTAAAAACTCTTTAATGGGGGCCCAACTCTTGCTACATGATCAAGACCAAGCTCCTTAGCACAGTAGTAGCCCATAGTATAGCTTAGCGTACTGATATCACCTTGACCACTTCTGTGAGTTTCTCCTATATCCCCCCACATACACCCAGGGGCTCTGCCGAGCCAGAGTGCTAAATGGTCCTGCCCTGTGATGTGATGATGAAGACAGGATGGCAGACTGACAATGTCAACGTGTTAGACTCTCAACTTGAGGCCTTCGCCCCACCTCCCACCGCCAGGAGCTCATCTCCTCTCTAAGACTCAGACTTCTCTGTAAAGCCTTCCCTGACCTGCTCACTGAATCGATCTTTTCTGCCCCTCCTGTACCCAGCATGGTGCTGTCATCATTGCACTGTATTGTAAATATATGCCCCTTTGAGCAGAGTTTGTGCTGGACACGTATCTTTACAACCCCATACCTCACATAGTATCTGGCATATAAAGATTGCTATGGACTGAATTGTATTACCCCCCTATCAGCAATTCATACATTGAAGCTCCAACCCCCAATGTTTTGAAGACTGGATCTGTAGGGAGGTAAGTAAGGCTAAATGATGCCATAAGGGTGAGCCCCTAATCCCACAGGTCTGGTGACTTTATCCAGAGAGGAAGAGACACCCAAAATCTCTCTCTCTCTCTGAACACACACAGAGAAGAGGCCAGGTAAGGACACATCAAGAAGGTGGCCGTCTACAAGCCAGAAGGTGAGACCCCACCAGAAACCGCCTTGCGGTGGCACTTTGATCTAGACTAAAGAACTGTGAGAAAATAAAATGTCCTGTTTAAGCCACCCAACCACCCAGCCTGTGGCATTCTGTTGTGGCAGCCCCAGCAGACTAATAGAAGCAGCATGCATTGGATTCTAGAGTCTCACTTTGGTAAAGCACCAGAGACCTTGACTTGTCCCCACCTAGACAAACATCTGTGGTGACAAGCCACAGGGCAGAGAGCATGTGATAAGTGACCACACAGTCTTTCCCTTGGCCTCTGGAAGAAACAGAAACATGGCTTGTTCCATAGCCTGGAGACAAAAGCCTACAGGCTCCAGACCATGACCCTACCCCTGTGCCCATACCATAATTTCTTTTCATCCAAAAACAAGTCAGTAAAGAGCAAATATCTACTTTGAATTTTCTCAATTCTAAGCTTTAGTAAAAGTTAGGGGTCCAAGACCAATTCATTAAATCCAGTCTTTGAGGCAATTTCACATCCCTAGGGGATTTTAGGGGGATTTTGGTACAGGTAAGATCAAGTATCCAATTTGGTTTGGGGCCTCTGGAGCCACTGTGGGTAGAGCCTAGAAATAAGAACTTCAAGGTTATGGACTAGGTGATATTTATATTTGTGTCCATAGCAGCCACCACAGCACCTGCGACACGTCGGTCTGTGTGTGATTGATGTTTGTTGAATGAAGAAGTCTGGGCACAGCTGGCTTTCCCAGGGCTACACCAGGCAGAACCAGACTCTCGGCCTGTGTCTGAGGTCCTGTAAATCCCACATTTCTGAATGTGGACAGGACGCTGTGAAAGGCCAGGTCAGCTGGTGGCCCAGGACCCTGCTGTGCTATACTTAAGGGTTTACTCCTGGGCTGACGAAGTTTATCAGGTGGCCTGGAGAACCTTTACTGATTTCTTTCCTCAAAATATAATACGAAGAAAATATTCTTCTGAATGGGATCTGAGTCATTTAACCCATCACTGGTGAGAGATTCTCCAGTCTCACATTACTGGGAAACTCACATCATAATTTTCCATCTTAGCCTACTGACCCACCCACAGGTTCACCCATCTACTCAGTTTTCACCTCATCCTTTTGCTTTGACATCTGGGGGCCTTTTAAGTTCATTCCTAAGGAGAACTGAAGAAAGCCGAAATGAACATTTGGGGACATAAAACAGAGCAAAGCGAATCAATTCGGAATGAGATACATTGCTTTGTATCTTCCACTATGGTCATTATCCCTATGCACAATCTTGAAATTATTACCTGGAGCCCTAAGCATCATCCTGAAGAGCTCCAAAGAGATGAGAAAAGCCTAGCAGTGCCGAAGAGGAGGGAAATTGGTTTTTCTGGGTAAACTCTTATATATCGTAAATTGTGCACAGAGTATAGGGGCATTTGAATAGGTCATAATACATTCAAAAAGAAATAAAGTTTTAATTTTAAAATTATATTTTTAAAGCCATGTCATTTAATACCTATTATCTGTGATCTATCAGGGTATAACAAATCAGCCTCAACACTTACTGGTGTAAAGAGTGTATGATTTACTCACAATACAGTGGGGCTGGCAGCTGGGACAAACTTCCAAAGGGATATTTCATTTCCATGCCTTGTGTTGATCGCCCAGCCCTGTCTTACATTTTCAGTCAGTTGGGAGGTTGGCTTGTCCTAGGTGGCCACAAAGTTCAGAAGTTAACTGCAACTATCAGCCTGGGCATCTCAGATCCCCTGCCCAGGGCCTCCCCACATGGCAGCTGAATCTACATGGGTGAAAGGAAGGGGTGACCTTCTAGCTTCACGGTCATTCTGGGGCATTCTATCATTCCAAAACATCACAAAGCCAGCCCTGATCCAATATTGGGAAAAGAGATTCCATCCCTTGATGGTGGGTCACACTGCAAAGGGACCTGAGGACAGTCCCAGGAGAGGAGGAACCGTTGTGGCCCCCTTTGCAAATAATCTTCCCCTGAATCAGATGTGAGGAACTAGTAGTGGAGGGTAACAGCAACAGGTGCTAATACAGTCTCAAGGGAAATCTTTCTGATTATAACCAAAACAAAAGCCCTTTGCTGTTGAGCATAACACCCATAAGAACTGATTTGATAAACTGGTATGAGCCTCATGTCCTGAATTGATAGGTCAAAGAAAATAATTAATTTCTCCTTATTTCTTTTTGTTTAGAATAGGAATGGGGAGGGGGGAAAGAGCAATGAAGAAAGGCTTTTGGCCCGGCGTGATGGCTCACACCTGTAAGCCTAGCACTCTGGGAGGCCGAGGCATGTGGATTGCTTGAGCTCAGGAGTTCGAGACCAACCTGAGGAAGAGCAAGACCTCATCTCTACTAAAAATATAAAAATAAGCTGGGTGGTGTGGCAGGTGCCTATAGTCCCAGCTACTCAGGAGGCTGAGGCAAGAGGATTGCTCAAACACAGGAGTTTGAGGTTGCTGTGAACTATGACAGGCATAGCATTCTACCCAGAGTGAGACTCTGCAGGGTAATAGAGTGAGACTCTGTTTCAACAAAAAAGAGAAAAAGAAAAGAAAAAAAAAATAGAATGAAGAAAGGGCTTTAGGACTCTAATGGAACTAAGATTGGCCAGGTCCTAAATCAGTGTTTGAGACATGAATCTCTGCTCAACAGCTTACCCCTAACTTGGTGGCTTGATATAACCCTCACGTGTTAGCTCATCATTTTGTTATTCCACGTGTGCCATGGCTGGGTTCCCTGTTGAAGGCCTTCCAAAGCCAAAATCAAGGTCTTGGTGGGGCTTGTGGTTCATCTTATCTGCAGCTCGAAGTGAAGTCCTCTTCTAAGCTCATGCAGATTGCTGGCAGAATTCACTTCTGTCTGGTTGCAGTACTAAGGGCCCAGTTTCCTAGCCACTAGCTGGAAGCCACTGTCCACTGCCACAGGCTGCCCACATACCTTGCCATGTAGTCCTCTCCCTCCTCAAGTCAGCTCGAGAAATCCTTCTGGGCTTCCAATCTCTGAGTTCCTCTAGACTCAGATTTCAAGTGTTCATGTGATTAGCTCAGGCCCCATCCAGATCATCTTCCAATCTTACAGTCAACTGATTTGAGACCTTTGTTATACCTGCAAAATCCCTTCAAAGCCGCACCTAGATTAGAAAATGACTGAGTATCTGGAGAAGGTGTGTGTACAACAGGGGCCAGAAATCATGGAGGCCGTCTTAGAATTCTGCAACAGATGGACAAATAGTCAGAAAGGCAGATGCTTCTTAGGATAAAACATGTAGAACATGAGGGCAGGTGGAAGGTGGGAGCTGTGCAAAGCATCCACGCAGAGCTCAGCAGTTACTCAGGGAAGCTAGGAGCCGGGCAGAAGAAGGAATTCTTAATGGGTAACAACCTAACTCCCACACTGCCCAACAGGTAGTAAGCCTTCACAGAACCCTGACAACCTGAATACTGAAAAAACAGGGAAAGGAAAACAAAGTTAAGATTCTGGCACCCTAATTTTATCACTCAAATAGCAGAATAATCTGAATATAACAGGGGTGTTTGTTTTGCTTAACTAGTTTACATGGTTTATTGCATAACATTAATGTAAAGTTCCATAGCCCAGGAAGATAAGGCTTTTCAGTGACGAGACTTGTAGACCTCATTTGTGGAAAGTTTTTGCGTGGTTTGCCAAGTACGTGTAGCACATATCTACCATTTAAAATTAGTAGCACTCAGAACGGATTGAAATGATACATTTACGTCTGAATGACTGTGCAGTAAACTAGAAGGTAAGCATTGACATTAAAACAGTTTCTGTGCACGAGCATTTGTGAGCAGCGGGATCATTTCATCAAATAGTGCCAATACTGCAGACGGGTATTTCCTGCAGCAGTTACCTCCCACAAAGCATTTTGCAAGCTCTACCCAGAGCTGTAATTCATGATGTAGCAGAATGCTTTGCCGCTTGTAGAGAATTTAACACTCAGGAGAGTTTTCTAATATTTTCAAACCCTTTCGTGTATGTATCGCCTAAAATGCTTCACTTGGTCTTTATCAAACGCTGGTTCTTTGCTGTTCACAATTTCAAAATTAAAGGGAGTCTGTAAAATGGTGGCTCTCTTGAAACAGCTGTTAGTCACAAACGACTACAGAATGAGACGCAGGGATCTGAGTTTTATGTCTTTTTCTTTACATAAATGCAAAAGCAGGAAAAAGGATTTCCTGCAAGTCTTCCTGTGCATTAAAACTAAAAATCTCTGGGAAGCAGAGAGAGGGGAAAAAAATCCTCAAATGCTCATCCTGTGAAAAGTATACGAAGATACCTCAACAGGAGATATTAACGGGGAAACAAACATGTCTGCATTTAAAGAGAATGAATGTGATTCCTCATGTATTTCCTGATTCCCATGACTGGCAGAGTACAAATGGCCATTTTACTGAGAATGTTCTACAATTCACTCCCTCTTTTTCTTCGTTCTGAAATTCACTGTAGATGCACACATTTTGCATTAGCATGAAGTACCCCCTGGAACGCTTGGATGAGTAATATCCACTTGAATACCATTTTTATATACTCATCCACCACCTTTCATTCATTACAATAAATTCAGTTCATGGAGTAATGGTAGGAAGACAAGGCGAGGGCCAACGAGGTTTGCCAGGTGACCTCACTGTAGCCTTCAGTTTCTTCTGGACTTAATGGCAAACACTTTCATAGCATATTTATTTATTTATTCATTAGTCCTCATGTGTATACAAAGTTTGGCCATAGCACTGTTGCTGCCCAGACTTGGCTGGAAAAGAAGGTCTGTTTGGTCCCCTCTAAGTTTGCACATCGAGTCCAAATTGCAACTCCTGTGAAATCTTGCCGGAGAAGGTTTGCTTATTAACTCTGCTTGGGGAACTGTGCCACCCACACCTCAGAACTGCTAATGATTACCGGACATTTTTAAAACTGCTTTTCCAGTGGGAACACAAAACATAACATGAACTAAAATACAAACTAATGTTAGCAATGGCGGGATAACGTTCACTTTAACAAAAGTTTGAACTGTGCAAAGGAAAACAAAAAAAGTGAATAATCCAAGGACAGAGTGCTTAGGGGCAGGGGAGGGCAGTTTCTCGAGATGTTTCCTACCTCTCCTTGTCCTGCTCTCAGACGATCCCTCTCAGCATTCAGGACAACCTGCCCTGTCCTCAGATTCCAGCTTGCCCTGGTGACCTCGCTTTTCTCAGTCAACAGCTGAAACACATTACAGGAAACTGTACTTGGATATGCACCTGTTTCTGCCCGGCTTATTCCTCTTTATGACAACTGTGTGAGCCATTTGCTATCATCTGCATCACGTCATACATGGCTACTTGGAAGAATCAAAGAAAGAAATGCAAAGATAAGATAGACCATCTTTGTCTGTGATAGATTCGAAAAGCTGACAAACCTCTGTCCAAAAGGATGAGACAGAGACTGAGAGACAGTCATATGGAGAACACATTAAAAAAACTAGGAATGACTATAGGTACCCCAAACTAAAAGGAGGACACAGAAACACTTTGAGCAACTTTCTCTGGAAGTTTAGAAAAGTTCCTAGAAAAATACAACTTGCTACAAGTGAGTCAGGTTGAAATAAGTAACCCAGAAAGTCCCAGAAACTTTCAATGAACTGGAGATTAAAATTTCCTCACAGGATAGGAGGAACCCAGTGCTATATGAACCTTGATTATTTATTTATTTATTTATTTTGGAGATAGAGCCTCACTTTGTCACTCTCAGTAGAGTGCTGTGACATCATAGCTCACAGCAACCTCAAACTCTTAGGTTCAAGTGATTCTCTTTCCTCAGCCTCCCAAGTAGCTGGGACTACAGGCACCTGCCACAGCATCCAGCTATTTTTTTGTTTGTTTATTTGTTTATAGAGCCTTGGTCTCCTTCTGGTCTTGAACCAGTGAACTCAGGCAATCCACCCACCTTGGCCTCCCAGAGTGCTAGGATTATAGGTGTGAGCCACTGCACCCAGCCTGAACCTCAACTTTAATAATGATTTGCACATGATATTCTTAGCTTGGTTGTAATGATTTGTTGTCTTTCTTTCTTTCTTTCTTTTTTTGTAGAGACAAAGTCTCACTTTCTTACCCTTGGTAGAGTGCGATGGCGTCACAGCTCATAGCAACCTCCAGTTCCTGGGCTTAGGGATTCTCTTGCCTCAGCCTCCTGAATAGCTGGGACTACAGGCGCTGCCCACAACACCTGGCTATAGTTTTAGTTGTTGCAGTTTGGCCAGGTGGGGTTTGAACCCACCACCCTCAGTATATAGGGCCGGCGCCCTACCCATTGAGTCACAGGCACCACCTATGGTCTGTCATCTTTCAAGACAGGATTTACCAGTATGACTAATCAAAAGTGGGACTTCTCTTTTCAGTTTTTTTTTTTTTTTTGCTTGTTTTTTGTTTTGGTTTTGGGGGGAAATTTTTTTTTTTTCTGAGGCAAGGTACCCTGTCACCCAAGCTGGAGTGCAGCGGAGTCATCACATCTCACTGCAATCCTCCAACTCCTGGGCTCAAGTGATCCTTCTGCCTCAGCTTCCAAAATAGCTGGGACTATGGGCATGTGCCACCATGCCAGTTAATTTCCTTATTTTTTAGAGACAGGCTCTTGCTATGTTTTCCACATTCGTCTTGAACTCATGGGCTCAAGCAATCCTCCTTTCTCAGCCTCCCGAAGTGCTAAGATTTCAGGCATGAGCCCCTGAGCCCAGCGCAGTGGACTTTTCACTCTCAATTCCCCTCCTTATCCCTGAAGTCCCTCATCAAGAGTGCCCCTGATTGTTGTTTTTGCCGCACAGACTTCAAGATAACCTTCCTCTCCTTTTCTTGGGCCCCATATCTGCTTGGGTGACAAAGCCAAGCTATGGCTCTCTCCATCATTCCTCCCAGGTCACATTTTCCTCTCTATCAGATTCTGGCTGGCCCATGCAGATGCAATCCTCACTGCAAAGCTTTCCATCCATCTGCCCCACCTAGCATGCCCTATGACTCAAGCCACCTCCCAGACAGCCCACATCAGCCAGGCTAATCCAGAAAAACAAATTATACAATGCTTCCTCCACAAAGCCAGAACACTGGCTTTTCTTTTATTAAAACTCAAAGTTAAGACCGGGCGCAGTGGCTCACACTTGTAATCCTAGCACTCTGGGAGGCTGAGGTGGGAGGATCACCTGAGCTTGGGAGTTTGACACCAGCCTGAGCAAGAGGGAGACCTCACTGCTACTAAAAAGAGAAAAACTTGCCAGGCACTGTGGTACCCACCACACTGTACCAAATACTCAGGAGGAGGCTGAGGAAAGAGGATCCCTTGGGCCCGGGAGTTGGAGGTTGCTGTGAGCTGTAATAATGCCATGGTGCTTTTAGCTTGGGGCAACAGAGTGAAACTCTGTCTCAACAAAATAAAATGAAATAAAACAAAACAAAATAAAATAAAATCCAAAGTTACTTCTTTCATTTCTTAAGAAATAGCTTTCCATCACTTGTAAGCTAAATAATGTATACAATGGAAGCAGAGTGTGGCACAACAGATAGTGGAGATTTGGGGAGCTGGGGGTTGGTGGGGGTGGGGACCTGGTGGCTACATCATGTGTTGCTTCAGTGATGGACACACCCAAGGCCCTGACTGCATCACAGTGCAATATATCAATGTAGCAAAATTACACTGGTACCCCATAAATATCTAGAATAAAAAATAAATGGGAAAAAAAGGACACAAAACTTTTTTTTAAATAAAGAAATACATGGTTTCTGTTTCCCCTAAACAGCTGTCCAAAGGATCCAATGCAAATGAATTCATTGTGCTGACAATTAACAAAATGCAAGTGTCCGGAGAAGTTCACTCTCAGAACAATGCATTTTCTTATGAGTTACCGTTATGAGTCAGAAAATGACTTTAAAACAAGAACGTTACACTTCTTCAGAAATAGTAGCTTCTTTAATGACTTAGAAAGACCTGGGTCTCATAAACAATCGTCAAAACCTATGTCTGGATAATTATGCTCAAATTAGCTACAGTCTCTGGATGCTTAGAATGAAAATAGATGAACTAAGTCATGAAGGATCCTGAAGACTTTTTTTTTTCCAGCTTTTGGCCAGGGCTGGGTTTGAACCCACCACCTCTGGCATATGGGGCCGGTGCCCTACTCCTTTGAACCACAGGCGCCGCCCTCCTGGAGACATCTTTCACGAAATTTTTCTTACTGACTTGCTTTACTACATTGCATAATAAATAACAATTACTGATTTTATCTGTCTTCTCAGATTGGAAATGAATCCCCAAAGAAAACCCTTAGTAATCTATAAAGTAACACGTGGGTTGGGGATTAATATGTTCTTTTATCATCCTTATTTATTTTTGAGCAAGTCTCAATAACGGGAAAAAATCATAAACTTTTCAAGTCATAAAGAAGTCATCGAATAACATAATTAAAAATGCCTTGGAGAATAACACTTTGTCTGTGTAAAATAAAGGGGACAAAAAGTCAGCCAGGCAAGGTGGTGGGCACCTGTAGACCCAGCTAGTTGGGAGGCAGAGGCAGGAGGGTTACTTGAGCCCAGGAGTTTTCAGTGAGCTATGATTAGGCCACCGCACTCCAGCCTGAATGACAAAGTGAGACTCTGTCATTAAAAACTAAAATAAAATAGAAAATAAAAAAGAAAGGAAAGAATGCTTAGTTTGCCTATCAGAGGGGCTAAATATTATTGCGATTAATTAGATCCACAGACCAAAGGACATGAGTATAGGCCATATTGCCTCCTTACCAGCTGAGTAACCTTAGTCAAGTTATTCAACTTCTCTAAGACTCAGTCTTCTCATCAGAAAAATGGGGGGTTATTCATTTTAAAAATGTATTTAGTTTTTAGTACATTCATTGTGCCAGGCACTGTTGTAATCCCTGAACAATCAGAAAAATATCCCAGCCAGTATAAGATGTATATTCTAGAAAAAATATCCCAGCCAGTATAAGATGTATACTCTAGAAGAAAGAGTCAAAAAGGAAAAAGGATGGTAGAAAGGAAGAAGAAAAGTAGAAATGCTTGTGGGATGTCAGACAGCATTCCCTACTGCCATGCTCTGGGGATGGAAAATGGGAGGAATGTCACTTCAAAGAAGGTGACAAGGGACAGTTTCTCTGAGCAAGTGCATTTGAGCAAACACCTAAAGGAGGTGAAGGGGTTTGGAAGCCTGGAAAAAAGGCTTTCTAGGCAGCTAGAACAACAGCAAGTGCAGAGTCTCAAGGTTAGTTCACTCGCTAAGTTCAAGAACAGCGAGGAGCCAGCATGGCTGAGGGTGTGAGCCAGAAGGAGTGGACGCCAGACCATGAGGGCAGCCCTGGAGCTGGGGCAGGGCCACAAATCACAGAGGGCCCTGTGGGCTAACAGAGACTCTGGCTTTCACTCTGAGCAAGATTGGAAGCCACTGGGGGCGTCTGAACAGAGGAGGGACCTGGTCTGACAGGACATTTCAAGGATCACCCAGCAGCTGCATTGAGAACAGACCCCAGAGGCTGCTGCAATCACCCAGGAGGGGAGGGATGGGTTGAGAAATGGTCCCGTGGTGGATATCACGGAGGGACAGCAGCAGATTTGCTAATGGATTGTATGTGCAATAGGAGTAAAAACGCAGCCAAGGCTGACTCCAGTGCTTTGGCCTGAGGGCTTGGAAGGATGACTTCTCCTATTTTCAGAGAAGGGAAGGTGGAGGGAAGCCACTGTGGGAAAGGAGTTCAGTTTGGGGGACAATAGGTGCCAGATGTCAGAGTCACCCAAATGAAGATAAGGAGGAAGCAGTTGGATATGGGTTAAGAGCTAGGTGGGAAGGTCCCGGCCGCAGCTTCAAACTCAGGGGCCATCGGGGTGTGTGTGATGCTAACAGCCAGAGCCTGTGTCTACCACCAGGGGAGCAACTGAATGCTGTGTCCTGGGCCACCTTGTCATTTACAGGTCAGGAAGCTGCTAGGAATGAGCCGAAGATACTAAGAAAGAACCAGGTAAGGCCAGGGTTTCAAGATGGCAGCATGGTCAGATCTCATGGCAGGTCTCATGAGACAGGAATTCGTATGCACCAACTCAAGTGTCACAGGGAAGCAGGTCTGGGTGAGGTGATGGAGTCCCAACCTGGGTGATTTCAAGAAAGGATGGGAGGAGAGGAGTTGAAAGCAGGTAGCAGAGCCAAGTTCATCAAGGGTAGTAGACTGAGGGACATGTGGGGCCCAGAAAGGTTTCCTTTATTCTGTTTTTGCTGTTTACAAATGGGAGAAATGAATGACCTTGTAGTGAGAGAATTAACGAATGTCCTTTTTGGTCTTAGAAGACCAAACTGAGAAGACATTGAACCCAGGCCTCCCTGAAGGGAACCGTCTGCTCCAGCCAGTCTGCCCCAGTTTGGTGAGAACACGCTTCCTCCCACCTCTGAACCTCTGTTGCCGACACCCCCTCCAGCAGCAAAGCTAAAGTTGTGCCCATAAATTAAGTTTCTGCTGAGTCTGACTCCCCTCAGCAGGCCTTCCCTAACTTTTGTAATGTAGACAGAGGGCTTCCTTTATTTGATTTTTATAACAGTATTTATAAATTACTTACAGAGGATACCTCCCAAATGTAGCACATTTTAAGAAAGAAAAAAATTGTATTAAATTTGTAATCCTTGAGTCACCTTTGACTTTTGCAATTATAAGAAATACAAGATGCGATATACAAGATAACAAATGTTACCAGTATGTATTGCGTATTACCATTTTAATACATTTTTTTCTTTCTGAAAATGTGTGTACATTTTAAGTATCTTTGTGTTGTAAGGAGTAAACTAGATTTGGGAGATGGATTAAAAAGAAAGCACTTGTATCTATACACAATGAGGTCACAAATGTATCTGCCCTATATGATAATTTTCTATACATGTCTTTTTTTCCCTAATTCCCCTGTAAATCTTGAAGGTAGGCAGGAGTACATGTTTTAATCTCTTCAGCACTTAGCAGCATGAAAGGTTCATCATTGGAGCTAGATATTTATTGAATTATATTAAAAAACAGAATAATAGGCTCAGTGCCTATAGCTCAGTGGCTAGGGCGCCAGCCACATACACAGAAGCTGGCGGTTCGAATCCAGCCCGGGGCCTCCCAAACAACAATGACAACTGCAACCAAAAAAAAAAAAAAAGCTAGGCATTGTGGGGGGTGCCTGAACTCCCAGCTACTTGGGAGGCTGAGGGAAGAGAATTGCTTAAGCCCAAGAGTTTGAGGTTGCTGTGAGCTGTGACGCCACAGCACTCTACCCAGGGTGACAGCTTGAGACTCTGTCTCAAACAAAAACCAAAACCAGAATAATAGAATTACCTAAGGTATAATTCTAATACTTCTCAATTACATGAAATAATCCCTAAAACTTAGTATTTTATTCACTCAAATGTTTTATAATAATTATTTTAAGACATTCTAAAAGAGGTTAGGTATTTCTTTGTTGTGTTAAAGAAAGATTGTTTTTAAATCTCAGGTTAATGTAAGGGTACAAATGCCCAAATCATAATATTGGAATTTGTTAGGTAGGGTCCCTCTTGCAGCTATGTCCTGCACCCAAAAGGTGTGCCATACACCCCTACATTTGTGCTGATTCAGTGGGAGCACCCCAAACCCTCCTCCCCTCTCCCGGGCTTCCCCTCCCTCCATGAGTTTTTCTTCCATGTGGGGGTGAATTAGATTGTCCACTGGCTTCCTATTAGTATTGAGGACACTGGCTATCTGCTTTTCCATTCTTGTGATAAAGAAAGATCTTTAAGGACAGTGTTTTTGAAAAAAATAATTCTGATCTGCTTGTGGGCAGAACTGTGTGTCTTTATTGGAAATTGCAATAAATCTGAACTTAGGGTGGATCACACGTTTGTAGAATGACTGTTCTTAAAGACTCTGTTTTCTATATAGGAAAACAATCTGATTAGCAGTTCTATGGCGCTATTAGAAACTCATGCTTCAAAAATACCATGGCAAATGAAATGACAAGGGTTGTTGTTTTCACTGAGATTTCCACCATTCTCAGCACTCTCCCAATGACATAAAGTAAGCCCGGGGGACTACTAATGAGGTCGCAAATGAATATGCATGAGGTAGAATCACACCAAGAGGCCGATAAAAGGCATTGTTCCGTTGCCTAGGTCAGCCTGGTATAAAAAAGTGGAAAGCCTAGAGGGCATACTATTGGCAAGTGTGTGGCAAACTTTCTTTCAGGTTTATCAAAGAACACAAAACTTTTCTGAATTAAGAGCAACGATGATAGAGACAGGCCATCATGATAGTCGGCTAATGAGAGTAAAGAAAGCAAAATAAAAATAAAGTGGGCAGTTGGGTAAAATAAGAACAGGATGAAGAAAAGAAGAAAGGAAAGAAGGATCAATTAAAAAATGGGGGAAAAAGAAGAAAAATAAGATGAAGAGGAAGAACTAATCATAGATAAGAATGGGGAAGGAACAGGAAATCAGCCTCACGGGGATATTTTGGGAAGGTCATGCCCTGCTTTTCACTGTGAATTAAAGACTCAGGAAACCAACCTTCCTGTTGAGACAGGCCTGTAATTCTTGTTATGTACCTTGCTAGCGACAAGAGTGTCTGCAAAGAGAAGGTTGGGTTGGGGTCCTTATGGATTTAGTTCCCCGGGGAGGACACACGTCTCTCAAACTTGAAAAAGGAAGTGGAGGAGAGCCCTGGTCTTGCTCACAAGATGTTAAGCTATTCAGGAGACACGGTCTTTAAAAAAAAAAAAAGATATAAACCGAGATGGTTTATATAAAATTGTATATTCTATCATTTGAAGCTCAATGTAATATCATGATTTCACCCCTCATGGCTTCTTCAGATTGTTGAAAGGTGGAAGTAGTTGTCTACATTTGAGTTCAGGCGAAAGTGAAACTGTGAGCCCAGAGCCACAGACAGATGTAATCTGAGAGCTAGTCCTGGTAGGAGAGGCAGAACCCAGACATGTCTAGGAAAGGGCTGTCAGGAGAAAAGAACTAAGAAGGAGGGAATGATTTAGGGAGATACCAAAGACAGCCTGAGTTATGCACTTGACCTAACTGGACCTGAGATTGTCCTTAGAGCTTTCTGCAGTCATCAAAACACCATTCTCTAAAAATCTTTGGAGATTTTCTTCACTTTTCCTTGATTTTTTTTCAAATTTTCTTGATTTTTTTTTTTTTTTTTACTAATTTAAGTTATCCCTAATATGGAATATTTGTTAAGAACTATGATTCTTCAAATGAGTACAGTTCACATATAGATTGCCTAGAGCAGTGGTTCTCAACCTTCCTAATGCTGTGACCCTTTAATACAGTTCCTCCTGTTGTGGTGACCCCCAACCATAAAATTATTTTTGCTGCTACTTCATAACTGGAATTTTGCTACTGTGATGAATTATAATGTAAATATCTGATATGTAGTATGTATTTTCATCGGTTGCGACCCACAGGTTGAGAACCGTTGGCCTGGAGTGAACCTTGGTGTGTTCATTCACTCTTTGAATCTCAAAGAATCTTAGGTCTTTTTTATAAAAGTCTTTCTGGTTTTCAACATTGTAGTGTTTAAGAATTTTTGTGAATGTTTCTTTGAGGTGCAATTCACATACTGTAAAATTTACTCTTTGTAATATAGTCATGTAACAGTTGCTACAATTATGACAGAGACTATTTCAGTCCCTGAAAATGTTGACTGGCTTCCTTTTGTGGTGAACCCTCTCCTCCCTACCCTCAATCACACAGCAACTACTGTTGGGGGGCCTAACACAGCCACACATTAACACTTTCCCTTCCTCCTCTAAGACAAAGACACAAAGGATCTGGTTAGCCCCACCCCTAAAGTTAGCAACAAAGGACCCTAACTTCCTGGGCAAGCCATGGAATTTGCCCACCCACTATGGCCCCATGTAAAAGGGGTCTCTAACTGCCCCCAGGGGCAGACACCACCTTTGGCTGGTCAGACTGCCCAGGCTGGAACATCCAGCCCTTTCAATAAACCTGGTCTGAACATCTCTGCTCAGTTCCATCTTCATCTCTGGACACCACACCTTATACTTTTCAACTACCACTCTGATTTTTGCCCTTTTCAGAATGCAGAAGAAAGAATACTATCTTTCCCATGTGGCTTCTTTCATATCACATAATGCTCCTGAGAGTCATCAGTGTTCTTAGATATATCCAGTAGTTTGTTCTTTTTATCATATGTCCAACTGATGGACATGATATTCCATCAGATGGATGTTCCCAATTCATCCGTTTACAATAGATTGACTGCTCAGCTTGTTTCCAATTGGGGGTGACTACAAACCAAGCTGCTATTAGGTCTTTGTGAGAACATGTTTTCATTTCTCTTTGGTAAATACCTTGCTGGCTTGTATGGTATTATGGGTTAAATTCTGTTTGTCCCCTCTACAAAAAAGATATGTTGCCACCCTAACCCCTAGTACCTCAAAATGTGACCTTATTTGGAAATAAAATAATGGCAGATGTAATTAATTAAGATGAGCTCATATTAGAGCCGGGTGAGTCCTTAGCTTGGTATGACCAGTGTCCTCATAAGAAAGGGAGAAGAGACACAAACACGTGGAAAAAATACAGCCGTGTGACAACAGAGGCAGAGATTAGAGTGATGCAGCCACAAGCCAAGGACGGCAGGCAAACATCAGAAGCTGGAAGGAGCAAGGCTGAGAACTCACCTCTAAGCTCCAGAGGGAGCAGAGCCCCCACAGACACCTTCATTTCACACTTGCAGTCACCAGTATTGTGTGATGCAAATTTCTGTTGTCTTAAGCCACCCACTTTGTGCTACTTTGTTACAGCAACCCTAGGAAAATACTGGCATGCTAAGTGTGTATTTCACTTAGCAGGAGCCATCAAAGTGTTTTCCAAAGTGCCGGTATTTACATTTCCACCAACAATGCATTAGCAGTTCTGTTTGTCTGCAACCTGCCAGCACTTGGTATTGTCAGTGTTTTTGATTTTAGCTATTCTAACAGGTGTGTAGTGGTTTTCACTTTTATTTTCCTAATGGCTGATGGTGTTGAGCATCTTTTCGTATGCTATTTGTAAACCATGGCTCACTAGTGAAGCATGTATTCAAGTCTTTACCCAGTTTTGACTGGTTGTGTGTGTTTTCTTAATTAATGAATTGTAAGATTTATCTTCCATCATATGTGTGCTTTGCAAGTATTTTCTCCCTGTGTGTGACTTTATAGTCTCTAAACAATGTAATTCACAGGAAAAAACTCCAAATGAGATGCTTATATTTATCTATGCTTTCCTTTATGGCTTTTATGGCTTGTGTTTGTGTCCTGGCTAAACAAACCTCTACCCAAGCTAAGCTTTCAAATAAAGGTATGTTTAGCTACCATTTCTCATTTTCTTTTTTCTTTCTTTTATTTATATTTATTTAGGCAGAGTCTCACTATGTCACCCTGAGTAGAGTGCCGTGGTGTCACAGCTCACAGCAACCTCAAACTCTTGGGCTTAAGTGATTCTCTCGCCTCAGCCTCCCAAGTAGCTGGGACTACAGGTGCCCTCCACAATGCCCAGCTGTTTTTTGGGTGCAGTTATCATTGTTGGTTAGCAGGCCCAAGCCAGGCTCGAACCTGCCAGCCTCTGTGTATGTGGCCAGTGCCCTACTCACTGAGTCACAGGCACCGAACCCATCTCCCATTTTCGCTATGCAAATATGTATGGTGACCTTTGGGACACCCTGTAATTTCTCTTCTGTTTTCTCCTAGAAGTTGTATACTTTTTGCTATTACACTTCAGTCTATGATCTATTTCGAGTTAATCTTTACATATGGTGCTACGTAAGGGTTGAATTTGTTTCTTTTCTTTTGTTCAGCACACAGCTGTTCAGTTGTTCCAACCCCCTCTGCTGAAAGGATTGTGTCTTATATATTGATTATCCCAGCAGCTTTGTTGGAAATCAACTGACTGGGTAAAGTGTGGACCCATTTCTGGACTCAGTATTCTGTTCCGTTGGCCCATATATCTATCCCTTTTCATCAACACCACAATGTCTTATTTGTCTTGCTTTAAAGTAAGTCTAAAAATCAGATTGTGTGAGTCCTCCACTTTTGCTGTTCTCTAAAATTATTTCAGCTGAGCTGGGTCCTTTTCACTTACATTTTAGAATAACATCTTGGCTTTTATAAAGAAAATACTTGCTGGGCTTTAATTGAAAGTATTAAATTTATAGATAAATGTGGAGGAGAACTGATGCCGTCACAGTATTTAGTTTCTAATCCATAAACATGGTATACCTTTCCACATTTATAGATCTTCTTAGATTTCTCTCTTCAATTGTACAAACCTTGCACACACTTCGTTAAAGTTATCCCTAAGCATTTCTTGATTTTGATGCTGTTAGAAATGATACATTTTAAAAAATTATTTCCCATTATTTATCGCTGATATATAGAAATGCAGTTGATTCCCACAGATTGACCTTGTATTTTAGGAATTTGACAAAGTCACATATTAGTTCACAGTGGTTCTTTAAATAATCTCTTGTCATTTTTAAGGTAGACAATTGTGCCATTCACAATAAAGATCATTTTTTTAGATTCTGGTTTTTTTGTTTTTGTTTTTTTTAATTTGGCATTCCTTCCAGAGAACTCCAAGGTAGGGGGCATGCCTGAAGCCAGTGAAAGGAATGAGATTCAATTCCACAGTTCGATACCCTGCAGGGACACATTTAACTTGTGCTTCTATTATGAGGATTCATTTTTAAATTTTTCTGTTAAAGCCGTGCCTGTGTTCTTTGTGTTTTGTGATTGACTCCTACAGCAGACTATTTGGTTCTGCGATCTTAAGTGGTTCAAACTATAATGTTCCCTTCAGATAAAATATTTCCTCCTGTGGTCCACTTTTTAAAACATATACAAAATGGAACATTTTGTGGCTAGACATAAGCCAAAGGCTACAGGACAAGGAAAAATTAAAGCGAGACATTTGATTAAAGCGTTAAGAACAAGCAATTAAAGAATAGAAAGGCCGCAAAGGAAGCTAATTCTTACCTTAGTCAGGCTGCAATTCTATTAAAAGAAACAGGATACATGACCTTGAGAACTCCCCTAGGGTCCCAGACTAGAAGCATCTGTTGATTTGAGGTTGGGGAAAAGAGGAAGGCACATAAACAAGATTTGATACACAAGGATTCAGATTTTTTTGAGGTCTTCCCCAGCCCCGTTCCACATCTTACTGTTAGCTGCTGGAGGCAGAAAATAACACGTGGAAAGCAAAAGAAAGGGCAGGAAAAATTCTTCAGGGTAAAAAAGACATACAAAAATATCCTGTAGCTAAGAGATCTGCCTAGATAGCATAAAATATATTCACGTTACCCTAGGTCTTTCTTCTTTAAACTAATCACACACATCTTAAATATCATCTTAAAAACAACCCCCTTTGGACCAACAAAGCTTTTTTGAGACAGTCTTTCTGCAGAGTCACAGAGCTGGTTTTTTGGCTTGGCTTTTCCGTCTAGGTCGTCAGTAAAGTCCATCTTTCAACATTCATTCAGTAAACATCCACCCACCCACCCGGGGGCACAGGCGATGTTTCAGGACCTAATACTATGGATGTTAAAAAGGATGTCGCTAACCTCAGCAAGTTCACAGCCCAGCCGAGGAGACTGACAAGAAAACACTGACAATGCAATAAAATGCTGGGATGGACAAACATCTGGGAGCCGGCACGGGGGTGGGGACCCCTTAACCCAGACTGGAGACGGAGTGAGAAGACTGCCTCTCAACACTGCATCCAAGGTTCCATCCCCCAGAAACTCTCCTAAGCAGCTATTTTGGTTCAGGGTAGATGGTGAGTTAATCAGAGCAGGAATTTACATAAACATAATCTATGCCTTAAACACTTAACTTAATTTAAATCCGTTGGGCATTTGTTTCCCACTTTGCAGGCTCCGCGTTTTTCTTTAAGCAGAAGCCTGGTAATTGGAACCCCCTGTTTTCTTTCCTGCCTAAATCCCACCCATAAGGCCTCAGCTACACAATTTCCAGTTTGTTTCTTTAAAGGGGACCGAGAGTGGGGGAGAGGATTGCAAAGCAATTTGAGTCAGGGATCCTTCTCCAGTGAAACTCATTCATAAACCTGGTATAATTCTTTTGTCCCCACCTAATCTGACAGCAGTATGTCTTTGCTCAGCTCATCTTCAGGCTTCTCCAGGCGTTTGAGTTGATTTTTCTGATCTTGACCCTCTCTCTTTTTGTGCTCATACAATTTAATCTTTCATTCTATGATGCAAGTACAACCAGCACCACCCGTAAGGGTGAAGCAAGCACAGCTTATTCTCTGTAAGCAAACTACTCAATCAGCAGAAACCAAAGTGTGTGGAGAACAGCCTGGGAGCTGCACGAGTCCAGCAGGTCATGGACTTAGGGGACAGTTAATCCTGGTGGTGGCTACAAGTGGAGATCCGTTAGAGGAGTATCTACTATAGAAAAGAGACACACAAAGGAGAGTGTCCATGGCAGAGACATGAGAAGTTCACCAAGGAAGCACAGACAGAGAAGCGGGAAGGGGACCAGCTCAGGCTTCAAGCTCAATATCTCACAGTTGGTTATTGGATTTTAAAGGCGTATAAGACAGCCCATTTTCCTTCGTTTTTCTGTTGTTCAATGAAAATGTTAAGCTCATCTTTCTCAATATTAGCACTAAACGTTGGTGAAGATTTTTTTTTTAACGAGCTTGCTAACATCAGTTAGGAAATATCTCTTCTGAAGAATGGTGCATTCCAAAATGCCAATTGCTTGTGTCATCAACACCCACGGTATTTACCCCTAAACGGTTCCAAGCAGATCTAAGACAATGCAGAAGCAAGTGAGAGAAGCTGGGCCGGATTCAGAAAACGGACAGAGGGCCATTCAGAAGCCCCTGGAAAGATGCCCTGAAAGAGATCTATTAACAACACAAAGAACGCAGTGGTCAGGAGAGCAATAAATAAAACCAAGAAGCCCCTCAGAAGGTGGGAGCCATGTGGAAGCTGCCCCCAGGTTGGCTGAGAAAGGCACAGAAGGGCAGAACCCTCTCTCCCCAGGGCCAAGGCTTCGTCATGAACTTGGAGGTCAACTCCCAAGGAGTTTCACCATCCCTGAGTGGTGTTCCGTATTTGAGTGTGGCAAGCTGTACTTATGACAAATGTGATGTGATCAGGGAAACAGCTGGCAAATGCAGGGATAAGAGACCAGGGTGGGTGGAATTGTTAAATCAATCTTATAGAGGTCTGATAAACATGAATATAAACCCTGTTCACCGTGATCAGTAAATATTCAAGAACAAGAAACTCTAGGACTCCTGTAAGACCACTGGTCTACACGACAAGAGTTGTGCTGATCAGAATGTCACTTGTGTGTGTGTGTGACAGAGAGAGAGAGAGAAAAAGAAAGCGAGAGAGAGAATCCCTTCCAGACCCTTCCACTTTCCAGCCTGGCCCTAAATCTCTGCCCTGTCTCAGGGTCACGCTTCATTTTTTTTTTTTCTTTGACTCTCTGACAAAGCCTCACCTAGTCCCACGTACCTCCCCGGCACAGAGCTGGAAGCCTAGCCCTTTCTCTGAGATGAGGACTTGGTAACTGCCCCAGCCAAAACCCGACCGACCGTCATGAGCATGACTGATCTGGCAGCCCTGCGGGAGCTCATCACAACAGGGACACAGGAGGGAGCAGCTCTGTTTTGCAGCTGTGATATGACATGCCAAAATAGGCATTAATGTCGCGTGCGAGAGGAACAGGCGGAAAGAGTAGAAAGGATTTGTCTCGTGTTAGAACTGAGCTGCGTACTACAACCCAGATTGAATTTCTTGGTCATTTTTATGATGAAATTCTAGTGCTTTCCGAATCTAGCCATATTGCTTAGAAGGATTTACAAAAGCAGCACAGAAGAATAATTGAATTAAATAAATATTCAAGAGGGCTTTAGCCCAGACCCACTGAGTTTGACACGACAAGCAAAACCATCCAACCCTCGTGCAGCTGCTCACGGACAAACGAACAGCTAATTTCAACAGGGCTGCTGAATAATCAAGGCTCAAAAGGAGAAGTCCTAATGGAATCTGATCTCTCGCCTACATCATTAGAAAACAGACAGCTGTACATCAAAAAAGAGCACGTCCTCCTCCCTCATTAGGGCTGAGGGAAGCACAGGGTCCTGGGTCCCCCCAAGGTACACTTGGGACTCCTCTAAGACAGTGATTGTTTTGAAGCTGGCAAAACAGAGAGAAGAAAGAAGCCGTCTCCTGTTAAAGCGATGATTTTATCGGCTGTGTTGAGGGCTGGTCACTGCTGGTCACTGCCAGCCCCGGGTGACCTCGGATTGACAGAAGACTCCCTTCATGTGGCATGAATTAACCGTGGTCCCTCTCCTCTCCTCTGTCTTCGATATACAATTCATTAGATAAACAATTAAAACAGTGCTGTTTTCTATGTGAATGGCCTATAGAGTTTTTTAAAATTGTGCAATGGCCTAAGAGCTGGAAATCTTGGAATTTAGGAGCAAAAGAGGATCCTTTCCACTTCTGCTTTGTGGTTTCTCATTTGGGGTCTCAGTTATCCCAGGGCCATAGCTTCAGGCATCTTTATTCTGCTCCGTTCCTGTAAGAATCTCTGTGTATCTCAGCAAAGCTCTTTGAGCCATGCACAAAAGATACCACCGAGAAATGTGATCAGCTGCCTGGGAATTAGCTTCCTAACCTGTTCCTGAGTGATCCATTCATACTTCATTCCATCTTTGGCCATCTGGATATAAATCCTCATTTATTTTCCGCATTTTTTTCCTGCATCAATTGACTATGTTCTCTGTCCTTGTCAACATCTTTCCTCTCTCAGGATGCTCCTAATTAGATATGACCATGGCCTGAAGGTGAGTTTCAGACAGGATATTTATAAGACAAACACGGGTGGCCGAGCCCCTTCCTGGCCCCAATTACCACCGGGCAATTTAGGAAAATTGCTATTGCTTGAGCAGCAGAGTCCAAATTGTGGTCATGGGATTAAAAAGGAAAATTCCCTAAATGAATAGTATTAATTCTTAAAGTACTGTGATCTGATTTTTACCAAAACATACTTTTATCACAGTCTTCATTTTCTATGTCTCAATTAGGTTCATGTTATGTTTAGAATATTCTCGTTAGAATGATTTTAGAAACTGACTACAGGGATGAAGAAGCAAGAGGGAATAAGCAGAATTGAAAGGCTGGCAGGAAGATGTCTGTTAAAATCATGCACATTTTGGTTAAAATAGTAGCTCTGCCATATAGGAAGAATGTACAAAGAATTGACAATGGAATCGATGGAACAGATGGGTTGAACCCAATCAGGAAGCCAAGTAAAGAGAGAGAATGGCATTGGAGTCTGGAGGGAATGTTACACAATATCACGTGCCCTAATCAGAGGACACCTTTCAGGGTAATCACAAAGCATAAGAATGAATTCAAGGGGCCTAGGATCTATGAGATGGAACAATTAAGTTCATGAACTCATTCTAGAAAAACTGCTACGTATCTCACTGCTGAAAATCACTATGATCACCTTTAAGGTCCTCTCCCTGGCCCTCTGGTGACCGTCGTGATATTCAGCAATGAGGTACGCAGCACTCTTTCTAGGATGAGTTTATGAACTTTATTATCAGACTTCACAGGATGACGGCTGATGGCTGAATTCCAGAAAAAGAATTCCAAGATTGCTTTGAAGCATAGACTAGGCATTGGCATCAGTGCATAGCTTCCTAAGGGGAATGCTTGGAAGGTGACCATAGTGATATTTGGCAATGAGGTACATAGCACATTTTCTAAGATGAGTTCTCGAACTTGATCATCCTTACCCCCCTAGGACAAGGCCCTGGAGTCCACAGTTTGTGTACGTCATTATGATTTAAGGCCAATACACAGTCTATTGGTGAGAGAAGTGATGCCAGGGATCTGTGTTTCTACATTTCATAGCCAGGAGAGAACTTAAGATTATACAAATGCATGCAAGTATATTATTACTCTGTGTTAGCCCTGTATTATAAATCTGCAAAATCTTGGTGTTAAAAAATTGAAGGACTTAGAAAAAAGCTAAGTATATAAAATGTATAATTATGAACTCAATTTATAATAAAAGAGTTTAAATTCATAAGCAGGACCAAATATTAATCAAGGACATAAAAGTAATTGTTAAATTTCTCTCTGGTTATGTACAGATCGGGCTCTGAGAAGGTAACCCCAATGCACTGGAACAGAATCCCCATCTTCCTTGGGAGAATATTCCCAAGCTTCTTGGAAAGACAAATGAAATAAATGTGAGATACTGTGATTGGTTTCTTGGTAGGTATTATGTATTTTTAACCTCAAACAAGCTTAAAAGCAAGTCTAAAGATAATTAAATAAATCAAACTCATAGCATTAATACTTTGGTGTTCATATAGGGAATAATTTGGAAGGGCCTTACATTTTAAATATTTGTCTTATCTAAAATAATTTGGTGTGAGGCGGTGCCTGTGTCTCAAAGGAGTAGGGCGCCAGCCTCATGTGCCAGAGGTGGTGGGTTCAAACCCAGCCCCGGCCAAAAACTGCAAAAAAAATAAAAAATAAAATAAGTTGGTGTGATAAACAGATTTAGACTCATGCTTTTAAGCTGACACAGTAGAACCAAATTTGTAAATAGTTTTGAAAAGCAGAGGAGGATTTAAGATTACACAAATTCATGCAAATATATTATTACTACACACTAATACTATAATAACAATAGCACTATATTTCAAGTCTGCAAAGTCTTGGTGTTAAAAAATTGACAGACTTAGACTTTAAAAAGCTAAACATAAAAAATTTATAAATATTAATATAATTTATAATGAAGGAGTTTAAATTTACAAGTGGAACCAAATATTAATCAAGGACATAAAAGCCCCTGTTAAAGTTTATTAGCATTACACATAGCATAATGTTATTTGCAAATGTAAGGAGTTAGTTTAACTGTTTAGATGGAAGACTTTTTAAAATCAAGTATTAATCCTAAAAACCACATAAGTTGCAAAGGTGCAAGCGATCTTTCCAGCTAAGATACATGATCATGTGTGTCATCTTCTTTGAGGTTACCCAGTAAATGAAGAATATTTATCACCCATGATAAGACACTGATGGAGCTTTACCTCCTTCAGAAGGATGCTGTGTATGGACAAGGGTTTCCTTCACTCAAGAATTTCTCATTCTCCATACCTAAATCTCAGTGCAATAATCAAGATTTTCAAGAAAATTTGCAAAATCTATTTCTCTATAACAGAAACACTTTATGCCCCATACCCAATGTTTAGGCCATGGTGGTTGAGTTCCCTATGCCTCACTTCTCCCCTGGTGCCTGAAGAAACAATGGAAGTAGAATTGCAGAAAAAGTAGCTGAATTGAAAGATTTACCGTAGTGATCATTAGCAAAATATGGAATTGCTTACAAATGTCCATTGCTCCCAAAGAATCCCAATAGAAAAGAAATAAAGCAATGCATTAGGCCGAACTGGGTTTGTCATATGTATGTGTGTACATATATATGTGTATATATATTACTTATGTTTTCCTCCAGGTCTTGCACGGGCAAGTATGACGGTCCAACGGTCTGTATGACAATCCTCTTTCTAGTTTGCGGTCCCAGGGTGTGTCTCTGAACCACCCAGATAAAATCTTATAACCAACATTCATAAAAAGTACCATTTCAGGATGAGTTTTTGCTCATGGCTTCCCTAGAAAATAATCTTGTCTCCTTTTTATAAAAGGTTACCTGTGTTGTGTTAGTTGAACTGTTTAGATGGAAGATATGGGCCAATGTACAAGAACGACTTGTGAAATGCATCTATTTTAGAAACAAATTTTGGTGGGGGTGGGGGATTGGCAGCGATTCCTCCAGAGCAGATCAGAAATGACTGATCATCTGGATGTTTCTCTGACTGATTTACAAGAAGTCTGCCACCATGCCCCACCCCAACCTACCCCTGCAAGTTAAGGACATTTCCAAGGGGGAAAGAGATCTCCCTCCTTCTCCTACCTCCCTATCCTCACCCCAGTGACTTCAGCATCAGCCCTGATTCTTCCCTTTTGCTGTAGAGTGAATCACACCCTCATGAGGATGTGTCTCTAATGCAGGACTGGTTACATAGTCCATGAGTTCCCATGAAGAATGGAAATGTGTGGCCCTTTGTGAAAAGATGACTAAGTCTTTCCAGAGGGTGTGAGCAGAGATTAAGGCAAGTGGGGGCTCTTCTAAGGGCAGGTCCCCATGGAACAGCATGGTGACAACCCATGAAGAGAAGTGCAGGACCCTGAGCCACTGAGGTCATTGAAACCCTCTGTAGGAGTCCGGAATCTGCAGGTAAGAATTGTTAGGTAAAGGAATCCAAAGGAACTGTTTCTCAAGGAAACCGGAGATGCAAAGACTTGGAGAGAAAAGTTAGTGTGTGCGGTAGAGAAAGGGAAGAGAGATGCAGGTGGTGGCGGAGGGATTGAGAGTCTGACCAGCAGAGGACAGAGATGGGGGCACAGCCCAGGAAGTGCCTGTTTGCAGGAGTAAGCAACTGACTTTAAAACACCCAGTTGCTTGGTGTAGAGGCTCACATCTGTAACAGGAGGCTGAGGGGGGTGGATTGCTTGACCTCAGGAATTCATGACCAGCCTGAACAAGAGTGAGACCCCATCTCTAAGAAATATCCAGGCCTTGTGGTGGGTGCGGGTAGTCCCAGGTACTTGAGAGGCTGAGGAAAGAGGATCTCTTGAGCCTAAGAGTTTGAGGTTGCTGTGAGCTATGATGCTGTGGCACTCTACTGAGGGTGATAAAGTGAGACTATGTCTCAAAAAATCCAAAACACAAAAACCCACCCAGCTGCTCAAAAACACCTCACTGAGTGATGGCCCCTTTGGAAAGACCATGTGTAATCCAAAGGTCTTCAATTATGAAACTAATAAAAAAGAGAATCGACATAATTCTTTAAGAGAATCAGTATCCATACTACATATGGACTCCTGGTTTCCAGACTATAATACAAAAAGATAGAACTAAGGGTAAAACTCCCTTGAGTAAAACTGAACTTGATACTGTAGAAAGCATTTCAAGACATTGCAGTTACCTTGGAATCACCACTAGAAATTTCATGATGAATTAAATTATTTCATTGATTCATTCGTAAATTAAATTAAACATACAATAAATTCATTTGCTTTTATTTTATTATGTATTTATTTATTTGCAGTTTTTGGCTGGGGTTAGGCTTGAACCCGCCACCCCTGGTCTATGGGGCTGACGCCGTACTCCTTGAGCCACAAGCACTTCCCAATAAATTCATTTATTGACAAAGGAAAGCATGAAACATACTAGCTTATTCTTAATCCATAGAATATTAAATTAGTTTTCATTAAATAATCAAAATTAAACAATTTGCAATAGGGGTCTAACACACACTTGTTGAGTCAGTGAATAAATGGATAAATCCAAAGAAATCCCTTATTTACTCCCAAATCTCAGAATTATAACTTTCCAATCTGAAATCTAACATTTTTTTTTCCTTAAGTAGCTAGGCAAGATACTGATGGAATAGATAACTGATGTGCAAAAATTAATGTCCTATTTCTTTTATTTCCCTGATAGCAAGATATGTCAAACATTTCTGATCAATCATGGTGTCACTTGGCAGAGCATACATAGCATTTAGGGAGGAGATGAAACGAGTTGTAAAGAATCAGCCTCCACTTGCAAGCCCCGAAGTAAAAGGATGTGGAGACACTGTATGTAGCTTTTCCATAACGCTATTGTGGTGTTTTTTCTTTAATTGAGTTACACTTTTAAGACATTGTTAATGATTTCTTAAAAACAATATAAGATAGCTCTTTTAATTTCAAAATATATGTTCAGTGTCCACATTTTGAAAAATAGGCAGACACAGCTGGGTTTATTCACATGAAAGAGGCAGCTTTTCAGGAGATGTATAGAAAGAAAAGTGGACTGAGTTCTGCTTTCCAGCCCTTTCCACAATAACAACTAAGCTTAAAAAAAAAAAGTATCTGAGTGACCAAAAGCAGGTAGAAACTGGAGGAAGGCTGGCGTCTACATTTGGG